>JANRGW010026345.1:0-20020 GCA_024733675.1 Psilopsiagon aymara | reverse complement strand
ATAGCAGCCTTCCAGTATCTGAAGGGGGCCTATAGGGATGCTGGGGAGGGACTCTTCATTAGGGACTGCAGTGACAGCACAAGGGGTAATGGATTCAAACTTAAAACGGGAAGTTTAGATTGGATATAATGAAGAAATTCTTTACTGTAAGGTTGGTGAAGGACTGGAATGGGTTACCCAAGGAAGCTGTGAATGTTCCATCCCTGGCAGTGTTAAACGCCAGGCTGGACAGAGCCTTGGGTGGCATGGTTTAGCGAGAGGTGCCCCTGTTCATGGCAGTGGGGTTGGAACTTGATGATCTTAAGGTTCTTTCCAACCCTAACTATTCTATGATTCTAAGTAACAAGGGAAGAGAATACAACTGCTCACCACCCGCCAACCAATACCCAGCCCGACCCGAGCAGTGATCTAGCCCTTCCAGGTAACTGCCCCCAGTTTATATAGTGGGCATGAGACTCAGAAAATCCTTGGTCAGAGTAAACATTACTAAGCAGCGACTAAAAACACTGGTGTTATCAATGCTGTTCCCAGGCCGAAAGTCAAAAACACAGCACTGCACCAGCTACTGAGAAGGAGAAGAAATGACTCTACTGCTGAACCCAGGACAACAGGGAAGAATAATAAAAGCAGAAGCAGGCAATGCCTGCAAGGCAAATGAGTGTTGTCCTAAAACAAAACACGCACACACCCCACCCCCAGTTAAAAAACTATAAACCCAACCAGACAAACAGAAAACCCCAGCATGATAAATTAAGCAACCAACATAGCAAGATGTGGAAAAAATAAAAGCATACTGGACTGTGTGGGAGAGTCAGGGGTAGGGGAAAAAGAACAACATAATAGGTGATTTTTGCAGTAATTCCTAAGCATATAACAAAGACCATTTTTTGTAATGGTCTTTTGTAAATTTTTTACTGTTTTTTTTTAATTCTCTTTATTGCAATTGAACACCAGATGAATTTACCTTATTCAGAAATTTCTATTTACAGAGACAAATACTTAAAATTAGCAGAGGCATGCTTGGCACGGAAAAACAAACAGACTGAAGTTGTTAAGTCAGAATAGTGATGTTAATGACTGAATTTGACAAGAGATTTACTTTATTTTAAATTAGGGGTATAAGTGCTCAGCTTGTCTGTAGGGGACTGAACAAGCACATATAGTCAACTGCTGCAATAAAATTTTGAGAAGGAACTCGCTCACTTGTGATAAAGTGACAAAGAGAAAAAGACAATGGAAAAAGACAGAAGATTACGTACAGAACCCCATGTAATGCTAGCCAAAGAATTTGATGTAATCAGAAAAGATCTGTTGCTTCAGAAAGAGTAACTGCTACTTTATAAGCCAGTTTTCACAAAATTGTAGTATTCCAATACAGTATGTTGCACTTTGAAATAGCATAGCTTACCAAAGACTACACAGCTACCTTAGAAGTTTCCATATATATACATAACTTCTACCTTAGAAGATATA
This sequence comes from Psilopsiagon aymara, assembly GCA_024733675.1. NCBI lineage: Eukaryota > Metazoa > Chordata > Aves > Psittaciformes > Psittacidae > Psilopsiagon > Psilopsiagon aymara. The sequence continues at coordinate 18,547 of JANRGW010026345.1, read as the reverse complement.
CATAACAGGCTCTCCTTGGAACCTGTGCAAAATGTCACTGTCAAAACAAACAAAAAAAACCCAACAAACCAAAACCCCCAAAACGTGTCAATTCATACACAAGTACAAACCCTTATTTGCAAGTACTGTCACCCTTCATAAAAACGTGTCATAATGTTAAACAGCATGCCATTTATGCAAAAGTTAACTGAAATTTACTAACACAAGTTGCATTAGCAGTCAGCAAGACGGAACAGTATACACCGTGAGGAAGATACTTACATCATTTACATTTCCACACAATTTGGTGTGGATCTCCTGCAAAGACTTGTCTACAGACAGAGCTAAGGTAAAGAATGTGGCAAAAAAGCCATGAAGTCTACAGTTAGTCCAGTGACACACAGTTAAGACTTCAACAGTGATATCAGCTCGTTGCTTGAAGTAAGTTTATTTACTGGTATACTTCAAGATGTTTTAAAGTACAAAACAAGTGGTAGACTTCAACTTTCCAAAACTGTGCTTTGGACTTGCTGTTTGGGGCTTTTTTCCCCTACAACACAGAAAAGTTAGAGGTAACAAGTCAGTTCAGAGCTTGTTACCTCATGATAGTCCCAGCTACATCAAGAACAGGTAAACTTACAAATACAGAAACTACCTACCTGGTATTTTGTTAATTCTGCCTGCAGTAGTTTCACTTTGGATCTTTCTTGCTCTAAAGCTGCATGAAGTATAGTCACCTAAAAACATTAAAAAAATACGATTTATAAAATATCCTTACTATTTATTAGTTTATCAAGTCAGTGCTGTTTTCCATTAGTATTATGTTGTACAAATAGATAATACAGCATGACTACCACTATCATTGTGCATGAACTGAAAGTACAAGTAAAACATTCATTAATGACTCCCACTTCCCAAGCAACATTTATTGGTGCAATGATACACCAGTATACCTTATTGCATAATGATATAGAAAAGCTATGAAGTTCGAAACTCTTCAGACTTTTGGACTCTGCATTAGTTCATTCCATAAAACTTAACAGATACTGTATTATGCAACACAAATAAGCTTATTACATCACCCTCAAAACCAGTACTGTGTTATATGCAAGGCATTTGGCTTACAAATAATAGTTGCTCTGGACCAAAACTGAAGCATTAGAGCCTTGCATGCTCTCTACTACAGTGACTTGCCAACTGACAACCTAAGTAATTTGTTGCTCCTTTGTGTTTGTAAACTTAAGACTATAAATTAAAAAACCAACCAACCAACCAATCAGACCAACCCATAGTCAGGAAAGAAGCATCTTCTGAAGCACATTTCTGAGCTTCCCAGCATAGGTTACCAGGGAATGATATTCCTAAGGTGCTATTCAAGGCAAAATCATTTTAAGCACGTTAAGCACTGCTGTCTTTCCAGAAGCAGTTCTAAGTGAGTCAGACTGGAGATTTACATAACACATGTCCTCTGACACATATAGTACAGGGATAGGGATGAAATGTGACATATTTTGCTTCAAACGAGTTTTAGTTTCCGTTTTGTTTCCTCCCTCTCCACCTCTATCACTGCCTTAAATAAATATCATCTTTGAAATACCCATGAAATTTTTACTTTAGAAATCCTTGCTTACCTGTACAGTCAATTCATTTTTTATAATTTGAGATTCATCAACCTGCATAAGTATCTCTGCTTTGTCTTTCACTGCAGAGAGAAAAAGATACAGCATGAGGATCTTTCCAGAATTACAGGTCTTCATGTACAATAGCACTATGGCATCACTTTATTTCACTTTGGTTACCTCTAAATAATGCTGGCTTTACTAGAAGAATAGTAGATGATGTCATGCAAACCAACCAAACCATTTGCTACCAGTGCCATTAGCAGCAGCTTGAAAAGTTCTGGAGATTAACCCCCAACCTTGCACTACTTACCCCACAATTAACCCTGTAAGCAGCCTGAATTTTAGAGATACCCACTGTGAATTAAGACCATCAGAAAACTGAGTATTGACACTGGATCGAGTTTTTGCCATCCTGAGTTTTACATATGAGCTGAATCATAGCTACGGAAACTTCTACTCACACAGAGACGCTTAAGCTATTTAGGTAGTGTCTGTAAAACATCTGTGGACAACTTAAAAGCCTCAATATGAAGAAATTGAGTTTTTTCAAGGCTCAATTCTGCCATGAACTTCCTTCTCCCTGGAATACAAAATACTCCAGTCTTTAGAAAACCACATGCTGCTATTCTACAAACAAAGATAAAAACTTCAGAACTTCACCTCTTTCCTTGCAAGATGACAATATTTCATCTTGGCTGAGACACTGACCTGAAGTAACACAGTTCCTACTTAAAATTTGTAGAATGAATCATCATGTTATGAACATTTGAACTAGCCAAGACCTAGTTTTTGTAAGCACACTCAGAAGGAAAAGCTTAAGCCCTAAAAATTTAGCCTGGAGAAGAACATTCAAGAGCTAATTTAAGACATTAAAAAAACCTGATTTTGCAACAAAATTATTCTGGATAGCATCTCAGACTCAAGCAACTTCATCAAGAAAGATTAGGAATACTGAAGTATAACTATGCATAGCAAGTATAAAGATACATGGGTATTTACGAATACATGAGTGCCTCTCTCTATATATATATACACAAACATATCTTCCTTGAAACTTTCGCAACAAAGTCTGAATAGTGTTATAACAGAAGCAAATTATCACAGTGTCATATATAACCCTGTGGTTTAGCTATCACTGTTAATTGTGTGGCTTGGGTGTAGAAGGATGTTTCCAACAGTTGAAAGGACATCTTGCAGAGATACGAAGAATGGAACAGTTTCCTAAAGTCTGTCTAAACAGATACTGTGATGAGATCAGTACAGAACAGGTAAGTTTTTGGGGTTTTTTGCTAGTGACAGCTAACTTGAATCACTGTGCGTAAACCGTAACAGGACAGCTTGTATTTCAAAGAATGATTTCAACATACAAGTGATTATTTCATCATGTAACAACAGAAATACAGTAGTGTGTGGTCCACCGAATTCTGTAGTTCACTGGAGTAGCTGCAAATTAATTGCTTCTTAATTCTTTGTCACTGAGCCAAGCTCTTCTTAAAAACTGGCCTTGTGAATTCCTTCCATGTTTTAAAAAACTCTTACTTACTTTCACCTTCTTGCATCATCTTCAGAAGCCGTGCATTTCTTCCTTTTACTTCTTTATACTTTACCTGTATTAAAGAGACCGAATTATTACATGTATACTCTACAAAAAAAGAAAAAAAAGAAGTATTCTATAAGCTAAGCATGACTTGGAGTCAGAGTTACAGTTTAAAATGACAACTTCTGCAGAGAATCTAATCAGAGAATCACAAAATCATAGAACCACCTAGGTTGGGAAAGATCTTTAAGATCATCTGTGTCTTAATTAAATCACATCCAACATAAGGAATACACAACAGAAGAAGTGGATTTAAAACTAAGAGCTGAGAAAAAAGGCAAGCACAAGGCTTACAGCAAGTAAAAATAATAAAGTTATGTCAATGCATTGATAGTGCACAAATAACCATTCAGGTCTGTCTCAAGTGTATCAGCCTGTTGGCTTTGTGGTTTCTCCCCTGATAAATTGTAACAATTACAATGTACTTTCTAGGTACCAAGGTAATAATACAAAGAGTTTGCCACATTGCTTGACAAGTAGGAAAAGACCTCACTGCTCTACAGATTGGGTTGGGGATTTTTTCTGTAGTTACTATATCAGAGTTCCTTTCCTTTTCAATTCTTTACACTTTTCTGTTCAAGAACATATTTTTGCTGACTTTTCCAATTTGACATCACCATATTGTCTTCACAAGCGAGTCATTTCCTTAATTGGCCACCAGTGTCAGTTCTAGCTATGTACCTTAGCTGTAAAGTTATTTTTCCTGTCACAAGTCTTCTTATTCAGTTTCCTTAAAAAAAAGTTTAATTTCAGACATACTTTTTTTTAATAAAGAAGCTGCTATCTTCCACTTAGAATCACACCAGTTCTTGAGAATAATCAACTTACATATAAGCCAGGCCATTCATGGCTACTTAAAACTGTATTCATGTCTCTGGACAAGTTCACGAAATTACTCATTCTCCATCACCTCACCAGTATCCTTATGCATCGTGTTTATTCTGTAATGTGAACAAGTGCTGATAGAAGTAAATATGGATGGTTTTACGCTTTCAAATTTCACCTGGATTCCAGGTGAAAATTTCCAACCTTAGTACACAGCCTGTAAACAGCTGTGAACAAACTTTTTGTTTTTATTACTAAAAGTACTTACTGGAAGCATCAGAAAATTCCCAGTCTGTCAGCCCGATCAGTCTATTTTAAACAATAAATAACTTATAAAATATTTTGAAAATACTTCTATGACGCTTTACTGTATTTTGTTACAATGCCAGTTCCCTGTGGAAATTTTGCCCTTTATGCTCTAGATACTATCCAAATAATGCCAACATGTACTGAAAAAAGGAAGGCATTTTCCTTAGCTACTCCAATCAAGTGCAATTATATATGTATTTATTACATTTAAATTACATGTATATATTACATTTATTATTTACTGTCGTGGTTTAGGCCACGAATAGAAGACAGGCTAGGGACAATGTGGGACATCTCTGGAAGCTATCGGGAGAACTGGCTACCCTGGATTTGAAGAAGGCTGACGTTCTTAATGACTTCTCTCCCACAGCCTTCACAAGCAAATGCTCTGACCACACCACCCAAGTCTTGGAAGGCAGATGCAGGGACTGTGAGAATGAAGACCCTGGGCCCACTGTAGGAGAGGATCTGGTTTGAGACGATCTTAAGAACCTGAAAGTACACAAGTCCATGAGACCTGACTGCGGGTCCTGAAGGAGCTGCAAATGAAGTTGCTAAGTCACTTCCATCATATTTGACAACTCATGGCAATCAGGTGGAGTTCCGACAACTGGAAAAAGGGGACTAATACCCCCATTTTCAAGAAGGGGAGAATGGATGACAGAGGGAACTACAGAGCAGTCAGCCTCACCTCTTTGCCTGCCAAAGTCTTGGAGCAGATTCCTCTGGAAGGCAGGCACATGAAAAACAACAAGGTGCTTGGTAACAGCCAGTATGGCTTCACTAAGGGGAAATCCTGCCTGACCAATCTGGTGGCCTTCTATGATGGAGCTACAGAACTGATGGACAGGGGTAGAACAGTGGACGTCATCTACCTGGACTTGTGCAAAGCATTTGACACTGTCCCACAAAACATCCTTGTCTCTAAATTGGAGAGACATCAATTTGATAGGTGGACCACTCAGTGCATAAAGAACTGGCTGGATGGCTGCACACAGAGAGTTGTGCTCAATGGCTCAATATCCAGCTGGAGACCAGTAATGAGTGGTGTCCCTCAGGGATTGGTGTCAGGACCACTCTTGATCAACATCTTTGTCAGTGACATGGACAGTGGGATTGAGTGCACTCACAGCAAGTTCGCCGCTGACACCAAGCTGGGAGGTTCAGTTGATACTCTGGAGAGAAGGAATGCCATCCAGAGGGGCTGTGACATGCTTCGAGGTGGGCCAATGCCAACCTTATGGAGTTTAACCCTGCCAAGCGCAAGGTCCTACACCTGGGTGGGAGCAATCCCAGGCACAGCTACAGGTTGGCCAGAGAAGAGATTCAGAACAGCCCTGCAGAGAAGGACTTGGAGATGTTGGTTGATGAACATGAGCCAGCAGTATGTGCTTGCAGCCCAGAAAGCCAACCATATCCTGGGCTGCATCAAAAGGAGTGTGACCAGCAGGTCGAGGGAGGTGATCCTGCTCCTCTACTGCGCTCTTGTGAGACCTCACTTGGAGTATTGTGTGCAGTTCTGGTGTCCTCTACATAAAAATGATATGCAGCTGTTGGAACAAGCCCAAAGGAGAGCCATGAGGATGATCATGGGACTGGAGCACCTCCCATATGAAGGCAGGCTGCGAAAGTTGGGGCTGTTGAGCCTGGAGAAAGCTGCGTGGAGACCTCATAGCAGCCTTCCAATATCTGAAGGGGGCCTATAAGGATGCTGGGGAGGAACTCTTCATTAGGGACTGTGGTGAGTGGACAAGTGGTAACAGGTTCAAACTTAAACAGGGGAAGTTTAGATTGGATATGAGGAAGAAATTCTTTATTGTAAGGGTGGTGAGGCACTGGGATGGGACACCCATGGAAGTTGTGAATGTTCTATCCCTGGCATTGTTCAAGGCCAGGTTGGACATAGCCTTGGGTGACATGGTTTAGTGTGAGGTGTCCCTGACCACAGCAGGGGGTCTGGAAATAGATGATCCTAAGCTCCTTTCCAACCCTAACTATTCTATCATTAATGAGCAAATCTTTTTTTTTCCTGCTATGTTTTAGCATATGGTGAATGAGATTTCCAGTTTCACTTGTATGTAATAGGAAAAGATACAACAAAATACAGGACACCATTCTTGTTGCACTGTAGCGTTAAAGGAAATTCTCTCAAAGCTGACAAAATTCTGTTTTTAACCAAATGTTGGACTGAATCTAGACAGAGTCTCAATGATATGCAGCTCTTAAATGCAAGAAAATCTAAGTTGAATTAACAGGTTGGGATAGACCCTAGAAAGTCCAACTTCCTGCTCAAAGGAAAGCTAACTTCCAAGGCAGATCAGACTGCTCAAGATCTTGCCTAGTCTTAAATTACAGCTTTATTTTTTTGACCATGAACATAGCAATCCCACAAAACAAGCAGTGACTGATATGCTGGATAACAAGTTTATTTCTAGACACTTTGTCTTGATTCTTTTCAGTTTTTTTAGAAGCTTAACTTACTTGTGAAGAAAGATCACTTCATCTGGTACTGAAGGAAATACCTGCACTGTAAAAATTTAACCTGCAGCCAGTCTAAACCATCTCTATAAATTAGTCACATTTTAATAAATACTTTGTTTCAAATGAACAATAATTTTAAATTGTCTACTATTTGAAGGTATTATCAGCTACATACCTCCCACTGAGTTATACTGCTTTTCAGCTGCTCAATTTCTGCATCTTTCTTTTTAAGCTCGAGCTTTAGTTGCTCTATTTTTCCATCTTTCAAAACACTCTCCTATAAACAAGAAAGCATTATTTCTTAATAATCTTGTCATGTGAATTTGATTCTTGGGAAAAGCAAATTATTCATTAGGGAAGAGAATTTCTGATCAAAGCTGAACAGGTATTTGAATAGGTACCAAAAAGATAAGAAACAGTAATAAATATTGGCATGTTCTGTGGAGCAAAAATTATTTCAATCACAAATGGTTTACGTTAAAAAAAACTAAGTAATTTAAATATTTCTTCATATAGATAAAAATATTACAGTGTTGTGAGTTTATTAATTCTTTAAAATTATCATGCTATTGATGCATGCTTCCTACTCAGGTATTCCTTTCTGATCACTGAATAAGCTTCATTAAGCAAATTTCTCCACTTCAGAATGTTTCACATGCCTGGTTGTCTTCATGAGATGTGCAGTTATCTGTTTCACTGTAATCGTTGAGATGGACCCTCCTTTTCTCTTTTTGAAGTATTCTGTTAACATCATCTTCCAGAATGTTGAAAAACTTTCCATCATGCAACGAAGACTGGGAACTGTTCACTTCCTGTCAAAAATAAGTAAAATAACATACCTTCCTTTAAATGTAAATTAATACTGAGCTAGAAATCAACATGTTTAAAAAACAGCATGTCATTGAAAAGCATTACATTTAGATTACTATTTAAGTTGTGTATTCCCAAGAATACTGTGACTTCCATTGAAAGAATATGACACCAATTGAAAAGCCTAGAAATTAATTAACAGTTAACATTCAGCTGATGATGAAATTACACAAAAGAATGAAATTGGAATTTAGCAATTTATCTTTCACTGAACCATTTAAAAAAATAAATTCCCTCTAAGAATTTTAATATTGTGGAACTGCACCACAACACAGTACCAACACAGTTCTTTTCTTACCTGATCTGCTTCTCTTTTTGGCTACAACTTGTATTTTTTAACATGCTTTTAAATCTGTATGTTGCATCAAAGACTATGTGAAAACTGAAGAAGCACTGACTAGTTCTAAGAAAGCCAATACTAAGTTCTCAAGATGCGAGAACTGGGGATATACATTTCTATTGAATCTTTATCTGAAGATGTTTCCAAATTCACATCAGTCAGTTTTAGAACGTGTAGCTGACTGTCGTTACAGAAAGTGCCAAAACAATTACCTTCTAAACCTAAGAACTGTAGTTGTGGTTTGTTTGGTGTTTTTTGGCTTTTTTGTGGGGTTTTTTTGTTTGGTTGATTGTTTGGGTTTCAGGGGGTTTTTTTAATTAAGCTAGTTTGAGTAAGCCTTACCTCATGTTTTTTAGCAGGGTTATCTGAAAAGAACAGAAAAAAATGGCATCAGTAAGTTACTCAAATCTTGTACAGATGGCTACTGAAACAAGACATTTTGAAAAGCAGGGGAAAACACCACCTATTTGAGTTCTTCAAAATTAACTCCCCTCTTAAATGTCACAATTATTTAAGTCATTACTAAAGCATTTGAGGCCAAGATTATAAACTTCGTATTATACCAATCCCTGTATTTTTATCTTCTCCCAGATCTTTCAGACTACTTAATCAAAAGCGGCACCCCATACTTGTTTGCTTCAGTTAAAGTGGAAGGCAATGTCTTCAGTACACATACTTAAGGAATTTATTGATTGTTTCTTCTTCCAACTACTTAGGCTTTTACAGCACATATCTCACTGTATACCTGAATGCCTTCCATGCCTTTCAGATTGATGTGCTTTTGGTATTTTTCCTCTGTTCAGATAATTTGGAAATTATGTACTTAATATTGCAGGTTTAGATAAAACATTCTTAAAATAAAGACCTCAGAAAACAAATTACTTTCTTCTTTTTCTAACATCTACCTTGATTTCTTCATTAAAGCTCAGAATCTCTGCTCTGCAGGCACATATGAAGGAATTTCAAACATATAAATCATGCATGTAACAAGTAGAAGTTATTACAGTATTTACCCATCTTAATAAAAGCCAGTAGCATAAAGAAAGGTAAACAATGACAAACTCAGTTGCCTGAGAAATGCAAACTTGGTAAAAAAAAATTAAAAAAAAAAAAGGTAGATTTTTTAAAGTCAAATTAAGAGTGTTTGAGTCCATGCCAGGGGTACTACATGAAATTATGTTTTCTTTAAGCTCTTATTTTCATTATTATACAATGAACACTTAGGTTTTAGACTCTGTAGGACATACTGACTGCAACTCATTTAGTGTTTGTTCAACCACAGTGTTAATGAAGAGAGACAGAAAGGCACTTTCCTGTTAGCACACACACTGAAAATTCCAAGTAGAACAGCTCATATGGTATGGTAAGGCATACCTATATTACTGTCTGACTGAAAGTCTTTCAGAGACACAGTGAGAGGTTTGTCTTTTCCTTGCTGGTTCTTTTTCTCTTTCTTATTCACAGACTTTGACTGAGGTGAAGTACTTTCAACGTTTTCATATGCCTAGAAGAATAAAGTCCCACTGGTATAATTTTCTTCAATACCCAAGTATGTTTTCTGACTCTTCATAAAGGAAAAAAATTACTGATAATGTACTAAAGGAGATTTTAGCCTGAACAGTAATTTGCAGACTTCAGATGCATTTAAAAATGCAAAACATATCAGCAATAAAGCATAGATCCTGTTCTCTGAAGTACAGCATTGCTCTTCAGTAAACAGCAAATGAACCATCAGCCTAATACTTGAACTTTCTACACCAAATTTTATCCAGAAACTTATAAACTGAAAATACATGGTAGTCAAATGCAGGAAGGATGTGTGCTACACAAGGCAGTGTAGTACTTTCTTAAACACACACAAAGCCCCACAGCAGTGATTTACTGTACCTTCTTTTATTCTCAAAATATTTTATCTCATTCAGTAGAAATCAGAGAGCCATTAATGTGCAGCAATGGTCTACCAACTCACCTTAATGCCACTGAAATCAGACAGCCTGGTATAGGACAGCCATTTGAACCAGAGTTCCCCATCCCCACATATCCACATTATCAATCTCCTAGTTATTAATCTTAAATATTAAAATATTTTCATTATAAATAATCTTAAATGTCAATAATCTTAATAAAAGAAGATATATATAAAAGCAAACATGGAAATTGCTTTTTTCCATAGAAATGAGAATTGTTCAGTGTACTCATGTACTCTATATTTTTAATATATACATTTTAAATTATTGGGAAATAATTCTTAAAAATCTACAAAATAATTCTTAAAAATCTGCCTGAAGATTATCTTCACTTTAAAAATTAATTTTTAGTATGGAAGCTAAAAATTTATCCTCGATTTTCAAAAACTATGATACTCCCACCTCAAAAAAGAAATATCGTACAGAGATATTTGCAGAGATGTGCAATTTTTTATGATGCAATGATGTTTAAATTTAGATATTTTAATAACTTTTTATTGGCTCCTGATTTATTTCAAACAAGCAATTTCCTGATAGAAAGAAAAATTTCATCTAAACATACTTCAGTACAATTCTTCAGTGTTCCACAAGAATCACTGAGAAAACAGCATCCTGACCAGCAAACAAAATATATCACACTTACTAGGACTAAAATATTTACACTCAGAAGACGTTAGCAAAAATTCAAATGATTCAACCCTAAATAACACTTTAAGGCTTGATGAGAAGTCTGTGCTTTGATTCTCCTACTCTTCAAGTGTGCTGGATGTTTCCCGGGAAAGGTCAAGATCTCTTGTGTACTCTTAAATTCCAGCATATTCATGTGCCAGAAAACTGAGAAGTAGAACTACTTTTCCACCTTTACAGGCTAATTAAGAGCAAACCAAACCACCCAACAGTATAATATATGGGTTCTTTCAAATCCACTATTTCTCTTGAACTCCTAAGCATTTGAACAGTGATAGCAAATAATTTAGAAGAAAATGGTACTTTTAGGTTTTTTGCAACCCCCCGCCCCTTTTTTTTTTTTAAACTCAAACCCCAACTTGTACTGCTTTTACATTAGGATGGATCCCACAAATACCTTACTGTGTTCTTCGTATTCCAGTTTGCTCAGCAGCAATGCTTTTTCAAGATCAGCTTCAAACATGTCAGATGTCAGCTGAAGAAACAAAATTAACATATTTCATGTAATTAGATTGTTTAAAAAAAAAAAAAAAAAAAGGCAGACAAAACCATCAAGACCACACTAAAATTTCAGTTTCAATACATGTATCACCACAACTGCCAAAAAACCAATTCTCACCGATGTGACATACAGTCTTTTTAACTGCCAATATACCTTTTTGTAGCATAAGTAATAAAACATCTTGCTTCAGGAAACTCTGTAATGGATGGACGCATACAGTAAGTTGTGTACACCTTTACGTAATGGTTCCCACCCTGATGATTTATTTACATGGGATTTCTTTAATATAGTTTTTTTAGTTTGAAACATGAAAACCAGAAGATGTCAAAGGACACAAATGTCATTGTAGCCTACTGTGAAGTCTAAGCACTCATCCATTAGAGAGAAAAAATTATGTTAAACATGCCTTTTTCTGGGGATGAGGAGGGAGATGCAAAGAAAATTCAAAGCTTTTTGGTGTGAGCAGTTAAGAACTAGAAATTAAGTAACATAAAAGGAATTAAAGATACCTTGTGTCCTAAGAAATAGGAAATCACAGGAAAGCCCTGCTCCTGAGAAAACCAATTCTAGAAACAGTTCAATGGAGCCAAAATAAATAACAAAGATACAAACAGCTAACAACGTATATTATTGTTTAAGGCAAAGTTAACCAAGATTAACTTGTTGGATGCAAAACTCTGGTTCCTTTGAGGTCTGCTCTTTAAAGGAATCACTACAACCCACTGCGTGATATGAAGAATAAGGCTAGCAGCAGAGCTATCCCCTTTTTCTTACCCTTAAATGAAATATTACTTAGTAAAAATAATTACTTTAACCACCATTTTCTTGCTCTTTGAATTTCAAATGGAGGTCCTTTCATCCATTTCAACATAAACTACAATAGCTATTATAGTGAACAAACACTTCAGTGGTGTTAATGTATTTTGCTCAAACTTGGGGGCATGACATACACTACCTTTTTTGTCTACAGGAACCATGTTCTGCAAAAACCCTCACAGTTCTCATATGCTTTATATATGCTTGAAAGTGTTTTATTGTATGGTGTAAAAGCACACATATTCTTCCTAATTGCTCAACAATGCATATGACCAGTCTCACTTAAGAGAAAACCTGAGTAGCTTCTAGTTTCTACCACAGTAAACCAGCCCTTTTTGAGTGGTTATTTGAAACAGCAGAATAGTGCTCTCAGCATAAACTGCTATGTTTTACATAAGACTTTGGGGCGCTCTCATTCCTAGCTTTACATATAGCTTGTGGTTTAAGCTTACCATTGACTGATTGCACAGGGCCTCACTGTCAAGGTTTCCCTAGCAGGGGAGGCGTGGGAGAGCCAAGGACACACGGTGCCAGCCAGGCTGCAGGTGCCTCAGAACCCTAACGGGCTGCAAGCACAGGCAGCAAGCCAGGAGTGGAGGCTGGCAGGGATGACCTTCATCACAGCATCATCTGCACAACCTGTGCTGCCTGCAGCAAGGGGACCAGACAACACAGTGGAGGGGTTTTGCAGCTGCCAGGGTGGATTTTTTTTCTCAAAACTTTGGTTTTTTTCAATACCAGAATCAGTAATTAGAGGTTTGATAACTGACAGTAAGCTAAATCCACTGAAATTCCCCAAGAAACAATGAACTATTTCTGCCTGCAACTGTTGAATCCAACCTGAAAGTGACAGTTACCTACCAAAAATTAGGCATTTGAGTCTACTACACTGGAAAACTCAACAGGAAGATAATGAAAAATGAGAGACTGGAGATTAAAAAAGAGACTATCAAAAAGAGAACAATTAATAAGGTAAACACAAAAAAGATGAGATCAGGATTTTTACCTCTGAAAGTGCTAATTTTGAATGTAAGCTTCTAAATGATTAATTAATTAGTACTATCACAGTGTTGCTGTAACTATTAAACAACTGCACAAAAACTGCATTATGTGATCTCCAGTGCAACAGTAACCCCACCATAAGTTGTTTACCTAGCAGTACAATTCTGGGCAAAGCTGACTGAAGCTGGCGAAACAAAGGTCAGTACTACACAAAACAGTGGAATTTAGAGCTTTAGGCCTGAATATTTGCAAAGTCTCTTAGTTTCCCAGGCACATTTAGTCCTGCTTCAGTGCATGGCCTGACTGAGAGATACCTAGAGGATCACAACCACTTAAGCCCATCAAAAAATCTAGAAACCACAGGAGCCTTTCATGTAGGTACTGAGAGCACACCTAATAGTCGTAAGAAATTGAGATCCATGCACAAATCCCTTACAGTGACTCTCTTAAAAGCTTTGCTGAAGACCATGCTACATACATCACAGCCCTATAGCTAAAGACAAATATTGACAACCCTTGAAAATTAAAGTGCCAGACAGTATGGTAATTTTGAGGGTAAATATGAAATGAGGAGCTCTTCATTAACTGGGAGGTGCTCTTTGTGGAGCTGACCTCTGCGGAAATAAGGAGACACTGCTTATAACCCCTTACTGAATATCACTATCCTCTGGAGTATACCATTTAAAATTCGCATAATTATGAACAGTGTATTGCTGGACAAGGAACTAAGAGGCTAGGACTTTGTGCCTTCTGAACCTGAAGAATTCAAACTCACGTCTCTCTTCTCAGATAAGCATGTGCCAATTGCAATTTGAACCTTCCTGCCACTCAGTTTCCCCAACTCAAAGAAGAGATGCTTTTATTAATTCATAGATGTTTTTAGAATTATAAATATCACATGTCAGAATTATGGTAATTGTTCTAAAATTATTTCTAAAATAAAAGAACCTTATGGTAACTTGACAGCATATAATTCAGTAAGATTGCAATTAGTAGGAATAGATGTTTATAGCTGAGTTATAGCTCAGATTGCAATTAGTTATAATAGATGTTTATAACTTTGCCTGACCATTTCACCACCCCATTAACAATACAGAACTCTTTACCTAAAATAATTGCTTCATGCTACACAGAATAAAAAAAAAACTTTGCAACTACTGAACTACGCAAATCCATACCTTAAAAAAAGTAGTTCTGAAGTTAAGTAACTTGGGAAATTTTCAAGGGCATTACTAGGTCACTGCTCCACTGTCTAAGGGGATACCTATATCAAAGCATTAGCAACACCCACAAAAAAGAAAAAAAGAAAACCAAAAAAAACCAAAAACCACCAACAACAAACCCAAACACACCCACCCTCCCAAAAAAAAGAAACTCAACAACAAACCAAACCAAGGACAGTATCCAAATATTGGTCTTTCATCAGTTTGGCTTTCTGTATTATGTGTTAATTAGAACAAGAAGTAGCTCAATACCATCGTTTTTGTGAGACAAGTTTAAAGTTTCTCTGCAAAAGAAAGTAACATCCTAGTACATGCCAAGACAGAAATTCAACTGCTTCATGAAACACTTTTTAACTCCAGCTGGTGACACTTCCTAGCAACCTGCCTTCAAAAAGTCTGTGCAAAGTTGCGTACTCCAAAGGGCACCTTCAAGCATAACAAAAGAGCCCAAACTACTACCCACACTAAATAACTGCAGACCAGACAGTAACTTAAGAGGAATTTAGAAAAAGATGTACCACAACACTTTTTTAAGCACTACCTGAAAAAAATGCACTAGAACAAATTCTTTCTTTGTCCATCTATGCTATTTTGGCCTAAAATAGTTGAGAGTACTGTGAACAATTCGTAACATTCACATCATTTAAGAGAGAAAAAAAAATCACTGTATGTTCTTCAGTATCAAAAAGGAATATTATAATGCTGAACTCAAGTCAAGAACTGAAAAACCTAGTTTTAAGTGCAAGTACTCTTCCTAACTGACGTCAGAAGTGCAAATTATTGTAATTGTTCAAGGTAAGGACTTGATTACTGTTCCAGATTAAGTGCATTTCAAGTGCAATTTGTTTGTGGTAGTTTGGGGAAAAGAACAGTAAAAGCATTTTATTTGCCTTCATACAGACACAGTCAGCCTTTGCTTTATCTCTATTGTATTCTTCAAGTATTAATGAACCCTACTTACAATATTAATTGTAGTTACAATGTTCTAACATAAAAAAACAGAGGTTCTTGCACTGATAGGAGTACCCTAGCATGCTGAAGGTGAGATAGCACTCAGTTCTTTGTTACCTAGAAAGGAGCTAGTTATTTCATGCCTAACAAAACTTGCCAAGCCTACTTTACTATGGATCTGTACTGTATATCCATAGATGGCTCCACCACAACTTCCCCAGTTTTGTTCCCACCACAGCATTTCACCATCCTTCCTTGGTAGTAGTTCTACTTGCTGCCCAAACGAGTAAATTCCTTTTACCATACACCAGTATTCACAATTTGGCTATGAGGTATGCAAACAGCAGCATGTGCTGGCTCCAAACTATCTGACAGAAGGTGTGGCCTGAATTTCCACTCAAATCCTTCCTTCTATGTGGCAGTATCTTGCTACTTCCTTCCCAGCCATCTCTTTCTCCATGAAACTCAACTTCACAGAGTAACATATTTCAGGAAAGCCAAAGACAGCTAAACACAGCAAGGTGTACCTGCTCATCTCTTTGTCTCCACTCCTGCCAGTTTTCTTCCCGAGTACTCTTCTGCACTGTAGTATTCAGTTTTTGTTCATGCTGAGATAAACAGCCTCCATGTGAGGATTTCTGAGGAATCTTTTTAAAAGCAAGGTTTCTGAGCTGAAAACCAGTTATTTTTAACATTAGTACACAGAAACAGACTTAATGGACCAACAAAGGCATTCAGACATTAATGTGTGTGCTTTACCTGTAGTTTGAAGTACATTTTTGTTTAATCATTTATGGTACGCATCCATAACATCAAATCATGGGAAAATGTGGATCAGAAGCACCACAGATATAACATAAACCAATGAAAAAGTAAATATATTTGCTATCTGAAAATCCTTTCAACAAATCTGAAGATTTCATACTGGATCAGGAATCATGGTGTCCTCACACCTGACTGAAGTTAGATACAATGCCAAAGTATATGTAAATCTGGCATCAGCTAGTAGAGGAACCAGAGGTTCAGGTAGAAAGAGAATGATACAAACTGTCCTTAGTTCTCAGTAGTTTGTCGGATTTTAAGAACCTGCAGTAAACATTATTTTTAACTGCTGCACCAAAAATATGCAACAGTGCCATTTTAAAGATGTCTTACAAAATTATATAATTTCACAGTGAACAAATAACCTGCGAATTTGGCAGCTTAAGGACACTGACTGCTCCAGACTAAACATTAACCACATTCTGGTCCTTACTTGGAGCAAAAGTAAAAGCAGCAATACAACATACTATCAATTTAGAGACACAATTCCCTTAACATAAAGGCTCCTGGAAGGCAAAAAGAAGTTATTATCAGATGACTGATGAAATAAAGAAAAACAAAGTACAACACAAGTGTTCTCCTTGATGTGTGTTTACTGACTGGCAGGACTCCTTAAAATGGCAGATCACCATAGTTTAAAAGTTATTCAAAATCCAGCAATAATTCAGGTATTTCAGAACTGTTTTCCTTTCCCTTTAAACAGCCCCTTGCCATACTGCCTTCTGGGCTTCAGTACTGCCTCTTTTGCTGCCTGCACCAGCACCATAACCGCTGCTTGCTACTTCATATGGAAGTGCCGGCAAAAACACTGGTGCACACCATTCTGATTTACAATTTCAGTGGAATACAGCTAAGACAGTACATGCTAAGGTCAAGAAAAAACTCAGTCCTTGTTTCTCAGCTGTCACAAGTATTATTTCCATACAAATGAACCTCTGTAGGTACATGCAACCCATATGCATACACACAGTTATTCTGACAAAGTTTTGATCATGTTAAGGCAGGCATAAAGAAACATTAAGGTATGCTTATCAAAAACTTAATGCACAAATAACATCAAAGCTCACCAAAAAAATCACTTTACTTAGCTCTACTGCAACTACAAAAATTTTACAGATTTTAAGCTTAACAGGTACTAAAGAATAAATATGGATTTGGGGGTTTTGGTTGTTTTACATATTGAATTTGATAATTGCTCAAAACAGCTGAGCAATTTCATCAGAATTTTTTAATTTTATATGTAGTATCCTCCCTACTACACAATTCTTAATAAAGCAAAGGAAAAAAAAAAAAAAAAAAGCTCTATTTGACTAAGCAGCATTTGTTCCATTAAAAAAAAAAAAAACTACAGAAACCCATGACTGTTGGGAGACAGCAAAAGTTCCTTCTCAGGCAACAACATCAGCCACTACTTGAAAATATAATCCCTTTACCTCATTGGCCTCACTCTGCTGTTGTTCTTTCTTCTTTCTTCTTTTATTTCTTTTTTTCTCATTTGCAGATTGTCTTCCCACTGAAGCCTGAGATTTACTGGCACCTCGACCGCTTTTTCCTTTTCCATGTTCTGAGTCAGTATCACTTAGCACTTGTAGTAAAGCAAAACGAGATGCAGTGGTAGGAACTGAACTGATTACAGTTGATGCCATTTCCACACCTGATATCCTATTGAGCTGGCTTCTTCTTAGTTATTAGGTTTCCTAGGACAGTAGCACAAAAATAAGAATGAAAAGAGTGTTTGACCAAACAATTGGTAATTTGCATCTGTTAGCTCCAGGTTTATCATTTAAAAAACAAAACAAATAAAAACAAAAAACCAAACAAACAAAACCCCAACAACAACCAAAAAAAACAGAAAAAAACCCCAACAACAGCCAAAACCCATGAAAACCAACCCCCCCCAAAAAAATCCACAAAAAAACCCTACTCAAACTCTGTATTATTTCTTTTTATTTTTGCTAAATTGTATCATCTAAAGAATTTGGAAAGGAACTATATAAGAATAATTCATTTAGAGTTATTTATAGCTAATACATTTGTTCCTCAGAGATAATGTTTGATAGAAAAAAGTAGTGTAAGGCCCTGTAAGAAGTTGGCCTTCATGACCTGGAGAGGAAAAAGAGGGGGCAAAAAACCCAACAACAAAACCAAACCACACCACAAGGAAACAAACCAACCCCAAACAAAACCCACAAAAACCCTCCAAAACAAATCACCAAACCAACCAGAAATAGCGTCATGCTCCCAATAAACATAAGGTTTGGGAAGTAAGGCAAGTAGATATGCATATGCAGGCTCCAGTTTTGGATAAACAGCCTTTTCTCCTATTACACAGGTAGTACCATTTTGTTCCCAAGCCACTGGAGATTCAAGAAGCAATTTTCTCCTATAGGAAGGTGAGCCCAGCACTGTGCTGATGCTGCTCTCAAACACATGTTCTTACTGCACAACACAAAATTTGTTGCAGGAAGTGGGAAACATTTATGCCTTATGTTGACCCCTGTAGTTATAGCCAATCTGTAGATCCCCATGACACCATTCCAAAGTAAAAATCATC
>JANRGW010026341.1:28726-55641 GCA_024733675.1 Psilopsiagon aymara | reverse complement strand
GTAACAGTCTTTCAGAGCAGGAGAGGCTGTGTGCAGTGTTCACACTTGTGAATAACCTGGGCAAGAATGTCCATTGCAAAGTCCACCCCTCGATTATGAGTCCATCTCTGTGTTGCACTTCTGCTCTGATGGCCTGAAGTGTCATGGGCCCACCAGGCTCAAAATAATTACCCTGATTTTCTTTCTCCATTTCTCCCTCTATAAAACTGCAACAGTGACCAGTTCTCAAAGAGGCCAAGATAATTTTGTACTAAATCCGTAAAGATCGTGTGGTACCAAACTTTCCATTAAATAAGCAGTTAATAAGAGGAGCTGAGAGTTTGATTTAATCTGGGAAGATAAATAATATTTTTTTAACTTCCACCTATTTTGTGTCTACATGCCTCAATGCACTCATTTTAAAATTTCTGAAAGCTTTTAATAACGAAGAAGGCCTTTTATCTTTTCAGGAAAAAAAAAAAGAAATAGATTTCCAGTGAATAAGCCAAGTTTTCACTATTGTGGACAGAATAATCTAAAGGCAGACAAAAGTGTTTAACCAGTTGTGGTTATCTAAAATAACTGCTAAAGATAAGGCTTGAATTTAGCAGTCTTTGTTGATTTTAATAGTGTTTTATCTATATAAAGAAATGCAAATATCTGTTGAGAGGTTTGGTAAAAAAGGTGGATCTGCGCTCATAGTTCATTTTTTTGCAAAACTTAGATTCAGACCCAAATCCTGCAGGGGTTTGCCAGATGCTTGACTTTGTTTTCAGTAGGATTACTTGGACTGTATAAAATGAAGTGCACAAAACCATCCAAGAGGCTGGAGTCAGGCAAGCCTTTCTAACAGACCCCAAAATAATTTATATATACATCTTTCCCCTGTTAAAGGGCATTCTGGTTGATGTGCATATTAGAATGCTAAACTTTATGAATTTAAGAATTAAAAGTACAATATAATACTAATAAAGTACAAAAATAGTCTATTTTTTATCTGTATAGTTACCAAAAATTTACTCTTTCAAAAATTGCCAAAAAAAAAATCACTTCTGGGAAACTACACAGGCGAGCCTAGGGCCAAATCTCTTGTCTTGATATTTCCAACGACTGTTCTGTTTTCCTTCTTCTGTTTCCTTGTCAAAAGTCTCCCGTTTAGCCTGTTTTGTCCAAGGGCAGTTTGATATTTATTCATTGATCCTTCCCTTTATTACAGTATCTTGAATTCTAATTAGCATTTTTCAAGCCCTTTTACTTTATTCTTCAAACATACAGCAGGCATCACTCTCCTGTTTCTGTGAAGGACTTCAGACCCATGGAAGAGCTGTCATCTCAACATTCTGTGACTAACCACACAGTTCACCAATTCTCCATTAGCTGCTTTCATTGACAGTTTGATTAAATGATTTTTTAATTTTGTTTCCTCCCACAAATAACATGCAATTCAAAGTGCCTGGAAAAGTGTAAAACCACTTGGTGTTAGGGGTGGTTCTGCAAATGTGCTTAGGAGCAATTGTCTAGGTGCTTGTAATTAAGCAGGCACCGAAGACTTGGAGGTTTTGGATGTATTTTTAAAAAGTCTATAAATGTAAACAGTTTCCTCTTCCCTCCCCAGGAATTCTTAATACACTAAAGACATAAGCAAAGAAGTTAAATCACAAGTAATCAGCTCAGTTACACTTCAGAGGAGACTGGCAGGACTTTTTAGTTCTCAACCAGACGGAATTAGACCCCTTGCAAAGAAGGTAGTGTTATTTCTTGTCAGGGTTTCAAAATGAACATATAAAATGAAAAAAAAAAAAAAGAAAACCCAAACAAAAAAGCAAGCACCTATTTTTCCTTTTGAAAAATATAATTGAACATTTAGAGGACAGAATCCTTGAGAGGTGACATCACCAAAAGCTATCAGGCACATTTAAAAAAAATTAAAATCATTGTATCTATTTCATCTTCTGATCTAACCAAAGAGAAAACAGAAATTAACAGGATATTTCGCTGTGTTGTGAGGCAAAGAAGAAATCCTTCTTTTCAACATAGTAAATTATTGGATTCAGAATTTATGACTTCTTCCGTCTATGCCTTTGCTATTGGCTGAAGTTTTTCCATTGAGACAGCTATCATGTTGTAAAAATGTATTAAAGACAAAGTACAGTGGTTTTTATCTTGATGCAATTAGTTGAGATAAATCCAGGTGAGGGCACAGGCTAGCTGGAGGTACAAAGCACTTTTCTGTCCAATGGAGGTAGGATGATTTGTTTAGAAAGCCTTCGGTGGAAGTGACTACTGCAATCAGGTATAACAAACCTCCTTCCTAGACAGATTGACACCATAACCATATATGACTTCTTTGTTTCTAGTTTAGAGAAGTTTATAAGACCAAGCACTTTAATGGTTTAGTACCTCCAATCAAATTGGTTTTGTTTTAGTTTGGTTTTTGTTGGGTTTTTTTTGGTTTTGGTGTCCAGATCCCTTTTGCTTTGAGTATACTACCACCAGCTTCTGGAAAAGCTTTGACAACCCCTTCAGTATTTGGCCCTTCGTATTTTAATAGGGAGAATTCCACCTGAAATCACCTTGAAAAGAATTATTACTACTGGTGTGAAGGCAAAGATTGTATATTAGCTTCAGTGCTGAAAATGCTTGTATGGACATGCTTTGCTATAAGGAGATGTCCTGTTAGCAACACTGACAGTGTCTCTTAGAATCACTGAAGCTCTTGGTCAGATTCCAAGATCAGATTCATCACTGGAATATGCTACTAGTGGGTAAGGAAGTGGGCTTTTTAAATACTTTCTTTTCAACAGATGCAAAATGTTCTAAAGATATTTTTAAATTTACTAGAATAAAGAATGCACAGTCAAGTAAATGAACTATTCTAATTTCAGTGTCTTGACAAATGTAACATTCTTCCAATTAATTGTGTAGCAGCTAAATGCATCTAAATTTCCTGAAAAAATGATACATTAAAAGTGAGTGAAAGAAGGCTGGTAATGTTTCAGAAGGCAGAAAAGATTTTGGTGTCTATCTACTCACGTAAGACATTGAAGCCTGTATCTCCTGCACCTCCAGGTGTGTAGCCTGGAGGCATTAAGGCTCATGAGGTCTTGAGGCTTTCTTTGCCAAGAGGCAGGAGCCCATTTGCATGAGAGGACTCTGCAGCTCCCCTGCTGAGGTTGCCCAACAGTTCAGGAAACAGTAAAATCAAGATGGGTGCCAAAAGAAGCCATCTACTGGACAGAACTGGAAAGGGTCGCTAGCTTCTTGTCACCAGGCTCTAACACTGCTTTTGCATTTTTATCCAGTGCCTGGCTAGCTACCCAAATATTCCTTGAGGATTAGCTAGAGCCCAGGTGCTCCCCTGTCCTTCCTTATGGTCACCCTGCCCTACTATCCCCTAGATTACAAATTTGCATTCATTCTTGATCCCCTTCTCTGGTGCTGTTAGAGCTTTGATTCTTTTGCCAAAGCTCTTCCAGACATTTTATTTTATTTATTTATTTTTTTTTAATTAAACTGTCTACTTCTACTGTGGTATTTTGTGCAATGCCTGGTCCTGTAGACATGTGTGAAGTGGGTCCCTACCAGGCTGGTTCCCCCAAGGAATACAGGAGAGGAATTGCCAAGTCTGTGGATTCAGGCTGAGTTTAGGACTGAGCTATGGAGGTCCACCAAGTTTCAAACGCTCTTTGTCATGACTATAATTTTAGGTGCCTGAGGTATGTTATTGACAAGAAAGCATAGTTGTGCATAGACTTTAGCTGTATAAGGACTCAGGCAAGGGAAGCAAGGTTTGAGGTTCATATGCTTGGAGATTGGTATTTGTATTACACAGAAGTGCAACTGTGCGGCACTTAAGCCTTTAGTGGAGCCAGCCCTCAACTTCTTTGCAACTGTTTTCCCATCTTGTAATTGGAAGTAATTCTCAGTTTAATAAGCCTACAGATCAAGAACCTCCAGATACACAGCAAAATAGAACAAAGTGATTTTAACTGGCAACCAACATTTTAACAAGCCACCCACCTGCAGTACCGCATTAAGCTCTGGGGCCCCTAACATAGGAAGGACGTGGACCTGTTGAAGCAAGTCCAGAGAAGGGCCACAGAGATGATCAGAGGGCTGGAGCACCTCTCCTGTGAAGACAGGCTGAGAGAGTTAGGCTTGTTCATCCTGGAGAATAGAAGGCTCCTGGGAGAACTTGCAGCAGCCTTACAGTATCTATAAGTGGCCTACAAGAAAGCTGGAGACAGACTTTTTATGAGGGAAAGTAATGATAGGACAAGAGGGAATGGCTTTAAGATGAGAGATTAGATATTAGGATGAAATTCTTCACTGTGAGGGTGGAACAGATTGCCTAGAGAAATTGTGGCTGCCCCATCCCTGGAAGTGTTCAAGGCCAGGTTGAACAGGGCTTGGAGCAACATGGTCTAGTGGAAGGTGTCCCTACCCATGGCAGGGAGAGTGGAACTAGGTGATCTATAAGGTCCCTTCTTACCCAAACCATTTTACGATTTTAGGGGCAGTCTATGAAGGTCTTCAGGTTTGCCGGTAATTCCTGTCCTTTTAACAGCTCATAGGTTCCTGCTGAGAACACAAAGCCACAGCAAGAAACAGCCAATATGGTTAGAAATTAGAGTATAGCCTCAACTACTAAAGCAGAAAATGGTTAATACATTTTAAACTGAAAGAAATGTATATCCTTCTGACACACTGCTTGCACGCTGGATAGCTTGCACTCAAGAGAGCTACTGAAAACAAGTGTTCCAAGGTCCCATAACTTCAGATCCATAACCATCTGAAAGGGTGCAGCAAAACTGGAACCTGTAGGAATAGCAGGAGAAAGCTGTAGAGAATCGTAAGCAGGGGAAACCATTCTGCTTTTTAAACTGTGTGAACACATTATCTGCAGGCACACAGGCTCCTATGGCAGCACAGTTATGGGGTTGTTTGGAAATCTAACTAGTAGCCAGGGTCTGTGGATAAACTATGGCAGCAATGCTTATCTATTATAACAATGACTTCTAAAGAGCTCACTTAAATCAGTTATGGCTGTTGTTTAAATTGATAAATGGTTTACACAAGAATGGTTTATTAAAAATAGGTTTCTTACTTCAGTTGCAGTAACACAGCTTTAAAGCCCATAAATCTCAACAGCCATTGCACTCCCTGCTGGAGTAACTTAAAGTTTTGCAATTGAGTTAGTCACTGGTTGGAGTGTTTGGGGTTTTTTGTGTGTGTTTTGATTTTTTTTCTTTAAAAAAAAAAAAAGAGAAAAAAAAAGAAAAAATTAACCAATGGTGAATTATGAGTTCCTCTTGGGGTGACCTGACTTTTCCTTCCATGAGTCTGTTTTGTTCATTTGGAAATACAAAATGCCACAGTGTGGCATATGTTACGATGAGGAATCAGGAACCACATTTCCCCATAGGGGCTGTCCCGCCTGAATTTCAGACACTTTTAGAGGACTTTGGAGCATTACAGTGTAAATAATGCACTGAAGAACTGCTAGGGATTTTTTTGTTCATTTTGTTTCTCAGAATAAAGAATAAATTAAAAGAGGCTAAGACTGAATTCAGCCTCAAAGCCATACATGCCTTCTATGATCTAACAAATATTCAGATGCGTGGACCTCAAAATCCCTGTCATCTGTAACAGAGATCTTTGGTGTCTCCCAGGAAAGTTATGTTGCCATGTGGTATTTGGGTTCACAACAAAGACTGTGAATAAAAGTAGCCAGTGTTGATACATTTAAAATCTAAGTTTAATGGTCTGTAAATGAAAAGGGAGGGAATGAGGGAGAATTTGAGGCTAGCACATTGTTTTTCTTTGAGCTTTCTCCTTTGCCTCACTCAGTTTACAATGAAATTTAGCCACCAACTCCCACCACTGTTTTTCTTGGAGAACAGGGTAGGATGAAGAAACACAGCGATTAAAAATAAAAGACACCCATGCATTGCAATAGAAGCTGAATTCCATGTATTTTGGTAACAGGAATTATAGGAAAAAATAAAAGGAGGTGACTCAGATATACCTAATCTTTAAAATCTGAAGCCATTCTTGATTCCTTCCATCTCTGATCTCTTACCCACCTCTGCCCCACATATAAAAATAGACTTTGTTAGTCAAACAAGAATTTTTGTTAAGCTCTTTTAGTTCCAATTGGTAATGCTGCTGCCATGACACTCACATCATTTAAAGTTCGTTATGCTCCCATGTGTTTAACACATGGCTAGCAGCTCTTCCAGCAGTCAGGATCCATGTAATCACAGCAAAGCAGTTAACATCATAAATAAAGCAAACGTGAACTGATACTACACGCTTCCTTTCCGTGGTGAATTAGGATGATGAAGGTGAGTTCAATGCCATTTTTCACCTAACAACAAAAGGCTTGAGTAGATAGACCTGGACCATGCAGGTAATTGGAAAATAATTCATTTACTGGTTTCATTGTCTCATATCTGGCAATCCTGGAACAGTCAGCCATATTTGTGATTCATGGGGCCCTTCAGGATGGCAATTTCACTTTCTTCTTCCACATTTCCTTTTAGGTTTTTTTCAGTTTACATGTACGTTGGTCATTGTCAGCAGAGCACTTTAAGGGAGCTTGTCTTTGCTCATGGTTGGAATCTTATTTGCTCTAAGCACCACAAAATGGCAGATCTTTTAAGGGACACAGAAATGCTTTATTTAAAAAAGATGTATTATTTGAGATAATTCCTGAACATGATACTTATTTAAGAGTATTTATGGTAATTGCATGACTGCAAACAAAGCTGAATTTTTAAGTGTATGCATATGTATACATGTGGCAATGGATTCAATCTATTCTGTTTGGTTTTGTTGCTGCTGATATGCTTTAAGGCATATCAGATTGCCAACCTATTTCTATTAATCATGATGGAAATATAATTCAATTGTCAAATCCACTAGCCTGAAACTTTGCATTCAGGTGTCTCAAAATTGGAGATAATGATTCTCTGATTGCCTTAACAGCTTCTGACTTGGATTGTGAGAGGTGCCTGAAGTGTTACCTATCATGCATGTAGCTATAAAGGCAGTGGCCAGATCCATCTACTCTATGGGTCACATGAAACTGCACTTTCTCTGTGTATTTTAAATTGTTATGTGGTCGTAGTAGCATCTTCTGAATCTGCCTATCTATCTTCCCATTCTTCTTCCATATCTGAGTCTGTGACTTTGGCTGAAAAGTTATCTTTAAACTCTTTGTCCTAATGATCCAGACATTCCAGACTTGCATGTAAAAAAGACATACTTGCATAAAGAGTCCCAGGGCATGAGTTACAGCATTACAAATGAGGTAAGAGTTGTTCTAGTGAGTTTACCAGCAATAAGACCAGAAGATTTCAAGTTTGTTTAGGGTTGGTGTTATGGGCTTTTCCCAATAAATTTAAATATTAAAAAATTAAGTTTTGTACAGCATGAAAATGAAAACAAAGCCTTTTTATCACTTTCACACAGCTACTGGTTAGAGACCTGATTTGAAGGTATGGACTCAAGTTTGTCTTCATCATAAAAAAAATAATTGCCTTCATCCCCAACTCCTGACATTTGGAAACAAAGGTGCCTGAGTGTTACTTTGTCCACAATGAAGCAAAAAACTTAATTGACTCAGTAGCTGTCTTTTTGCCTGTGTTCTTCCTCAGTTTAAGAAATGAAGATACACTTCATCATAGATTATAAAATAAGCTTCGGAACAGCTTTACTTACAGCCCTGTAAATGACTGTTGGGACTCTGATATCAGATTCACAGAACTAGTTCCAAGTTTTTTTTTGTTTGCTCATAAGTTGCTAAATAGATTAGCGGCATGGTTTTGTTAGGTGAATGCAAATAGGCCAATAAAAAGAAGCACATTGCCATTTCCCCTCCTAAATAATTCACTAAGCATTTTTATATTACTTTCTTCTGTGGGCTTACAACTTTATATTCTTTACTAGCAAGTTTATTATAAGACTGTATTACCTTTTCAAAAGTGTATGTATGTTAGTGTGTACGTACATACACATGCACCTCCACAGTCAGTTTTGTGTCACAAAGCGAATCCTATAAACTGCTCAGTTGCACAGTATTTTTTTATTTAAACTAGGGTCATAAATATTTCTTTACCAGACAAAACCAGTGTTGCATGGCAATACACTTTATTTTGCATAGGTTCTTTCAAGCACATTGTGTCTCAAATATGTTAGAGGTAATTAACACACTTGCAGACTTTAAAATAATCTATAAAGGTTTTAAAAGTGAAAATTCTAAACACAATAGTAATATATATGCTCCTTAATTCACATGCATCATAAATGTAAAAGCGCAACTGCACCTGTAAGAAAGAGCTGAGCAGCCATGTACATTCTTGTAGATATTAGTTGGGTGGAGTGAGCTCTTAATAAGGGTTATTAATAAGTTAATAAGTTGGTATCTGTTTATTGATTCTGGAAGACCAGTACTGGTCATCACTGCAATGATTGTCTATAAAAACTCTCTCTGTATACACGTGTGGACTGTTGGAGCAGTAGGAGGGACAACTTTGGTGGTTAGTTTTTTTCTTTGCTTGTCTGTTTGTTTGTTTTTTAATTAATATGGGACTAGCAATCCCAGTACAGAAAGGCAGCTCTATTATGAAGCTGAAATGATACTGATTAATCTAATTATCATGGTGTAATAACTATATTTTATTAAAACTTCACAATAGTGTTGTTGAATCTTCCTGGTGAAACACTCAAGACTGCCTGATGGACTCAGCAGACAGCTGCTCCCCACGACGTGTTTGATTTCTTCAGCAGGCAGTTCCTGTAAGATGCATCATTGTGTTGTACAGTGCAAGTTTTAAAGACAAAACCATCTCTAAATTGTGTAATTTTTCCTTTGCCTACTCTGTGCAGTGCTATCATAGACAGAAGAGCAGCTCTTCAGGCCTTGCCAGGATCACAGCAGCCGCCAGGATCCCCATTAAGGTCAGTTTGCTGTGCTGGACTATCACATCCCCATCCAGGGGGTGTAGTGACCTGAAGTGCTTTCAGAAATCAGACATGGGATTTCTGACACTGTTAAGCAAGAAATAGTTCTTTGTCCCTCCCTTTTTAAGCCTGGTGTTCACTGTACACACATTTTATTGTGTGCTGATCCTTAGTGAGAGTTTAAAAGACAAAATAAACTGCCTTCATGTTTGCTTTGTTTTTGTGATTAAAATGTATTTTACTGGAGTTAATAAGGACAGAATATAGCTCAGATTACTTTAAAAGTATTGGTAAGACAGTTGAATGTCTGAAGAAACACCAGTTTCTTAGGAATGGAAATCAAGCCTCTGCCCAACTGGAAGCCTTGTGGCAGCATCCAGGGACTGTCTGGGGGACTAGGTGGAAGGAATGACCATTTTATGAATTCTGAGCCACTGGGCATCAGTGGCTTCTAATGTCAGATTCATGCTATGATACAGAGGGATTTTCCTGGCTTTGGAGACAACCTTTGCAACTCTGTAACTCTCAATACCTGTGTGAAGACTAAGCAGGAGTGCAAATAAAAAGAGTAAGCATAAGAAGCTGAAAGAACAAATTCTCTCGTGTGAACAGCTGGATTACTCCCATCCCATTCTAGGCACTGGAAGAAGAAGGAGCTCTGCAATTGACATAAACTCCTCAATTTTCTGTCATGTGTCAGTATAAACCCCACTGGATTACATACTATTTAGCTTTCTCTTCCAGAACTTCTTTAAAGAGGAAATATGATGAAAGACATGATAGTTCAGCCTAGAATGTTATGGAGTTTTGCAATCTACCCATAAATGACGTGAGAGGACCGACTCTGCATACCTAATCTATTACAAATTACTAAATGCTGGGATAGAAAAAGCAGATGCCATACAGTCATATTTGTGCCATCCTGTTAACTTTAATCTTATGTAGCTAGGACGTTGAGTTTCTGTTTCTTTCTCATCTGTTTTTTTCTAAGGAGCCATCATCATTTTAGTGTGTCTGTCTGTAGGACAGGGAAGGAAACTACATTTTCTTTCCCACAGATTTGAAGTTCAGAGCTGTAAGTGAGTACAGTTTTCCAGAAGTCCAGTGCCCAATGCACATGGCTTCAAATATTTCATATGCACCCTGAAAATAACAAAATTTTAGGTCATTTCATATTCTCATCTTTCAGAATGGGAGAACTCAGTTTTCTGGAATATAAAAGTTCTTCAGCCTACAAGGGGCAAAAAAGCAATTTAAGCTTCCCCGAGCAACTTCACAAGCAGGGACAGCTACCAGTGATTAGAGTATCGCATTTTTTCAGAAGACCATCAACTATAATGACCTTCATATCCTAGATTCAGATTCCGAAGATGTTTGTGTTAATAAGGTTATGTCAACAAGTGTCTCCATCTTCACTTATGATATCCCTGGGACACATAATGTAAGAACCCTATAGTGCACAAATGCTGCTGTTACTACGACGAAGAACTGTGCGCGAGATTAATTTCCACACAACAGTACCATTGATAAGGAAGAAAGATGTGCAAGTGTTCAGGAAAGTTGTGGACATGGAGCGATTAAAACTAACAGAAAAATATTCCAGGGGGTAGAGTCAAAAAGCTGCTCTTTAATTTTCAAATTTGCACAGCAATAACAGAGACAAATGAGCCTCTGAAATATTTTGGAAAATGTCACTTTGCAAACCTTGTAGATTGCTTAAATGTTTATTAAAATGGACCAAAAGCCAAAATTCTCTGGGTAAAATAAATACTTTGTCTTTGCTAAGTAACAATATTTGTGAACAAAACATAAAACTATAATTTTCAAGTGTCAAACATAGTAACATTTAAGATTAAATGTTGGAGTCAGACTGGGCATTTTTTTACATCTTCCTATTTACAAGCTGCTCATTAAGACCATTTACCTCACGTTAGCTATTAAAATGACTAACATTCTAAAAGTTTGCTCCATGACTAAGATAAAAACAACAGAAATGTCCTTTACCGTAAATTAACAAAAAGCAGAACCATATTTTGGTTATCTAGGAGAACATACTGTTATAAATACAGCTGTTTTTCATCTACAATTATATAAATAATAAACATGCTGCCATTCACAAGGATTTTAATAGATGATTATATATAAGCAATATTATGATCTAGCAGAAGATGGCATGAGTTTTCATCACTCATTGTACTTATTCAGGACCCTTGTCTTCATCTGAAAATTGTGGAACAGACTTCTTTGCTACAACATTATCCAGTCGCTGTCCTTGCAGATATGGGTTCACACTCTGAAAAAGTTTAAAATTATTTACACTTATTAGAAACAGGGAAACATATAAAAGGTAACTAGGATTCATGGATCTATTGATGTATTTCTTATCTGTCAAATACTTACTGAAGAAAAAAAATAAATTACTCCCAGGGAGTAAATCGGAAAGTCAATCAATGATTTGTTTTCTAGTATTTTTTTGTGTGCAAGAATTTAATCCTATCACTAGAAAGAATGCAAGTGAAGGAGAACAACTGAGAATAAAGGACAGTTTGAATTAAACACTATCTTTTTGCTCCACTTCTACTTTCCTCAGCTCAGCAGAGAAGCAGCAGCAGCAGATCTCACTGCCTGATTCCTGAGGCAGGATGGAACTTGCTTGAAAAGTACAAGCACGCTTTAGCTTTTTAGGCTCTGATGAATCTTATGCTGGGAGACGAGTTAGATGCCATGATACCATTTCTGACCAAAGTCTCTTCTTTAGCCCATCTCTTCTCCAGGAAACCCCTCCTGCTTCCTCTCTTGATACTGAGATAAAAAACTGCTGGCACAGAAGCAGAGCCAAGCAAGGTTTTGGCATAGGAAATAGCTCTCATACCACTGCCAGAAGAAGGGAAGACTGGAAAGAATATCCCTGGAGAGGATTTAACTTCACTTTTCACCATGCAAGCAGTACAACATGAAACTGAAGATGAACAGATCCTGTCTCAAAACTGTTTGGAGATCATAGTAATGTAGAATGTCTATGCTTGAATTTTATCTGTGGCAATGGAATAAAATGTATTTACTGTAATTGGAAGTATCAAGCAGTTTATTGGAGCTTCAGAATTAACTTAAATATTATTTACACCCACTTTCTGGCCTGTTACAGTGTCAATGTAAACAAAATTCAAATATATACTTTCACAGATACAGACAAAAATTCTAACGTGCTGGGTTTTGATGCCAATAAAAATTGTTTGCTTAAGGACAAACTTTGGAAGAATGCAAATTTTCTTGATTCTTGTCAGGCTGGCTGTATCGCAAATATTACTTAGGATATTTCTGTGCTTCTTTCCCCAAGATGTAGGAATTCAAAAGTACAGAAAACAAAAGAAAAAGAACCCCAACTTTTACAATAAGTATGAAATAAGTATTTTCAAATATCCTAAGTATTTGTCAAATCTCTGGAAAAGATTTTGGGTTTGTCTTGTATTCAAGCTTAAGACCTTGGGTTTCTCCAGATCTGTAAATGCTATCATTAATACCTAATCATAGCATAGAGCAGCCTTTTTACTTGCTTCTGTTGTTTTCTGAGTGCTTTGCTTGCTGCAAGTAAAAACATAAAAATATTAAGGACCAGAAATGAATGTGGAAAAATCTTTGAAAACAAAACACTAATATAATGCTTTAAATTGTTAAAAATAAGACACATGTAAATGATTTGTTTGTGTTTGTTTAAAGAAGTTCTGTTTCATGTTAATTTAGTGAAATTCGTCTGTTGCATAAACTTCTAGGAATTATTTGAAGATTCTTAGGAAGATGAATTGGTCTTTTTTTTGGAATGGTACTTGCTCCTTTTTGAACTAAAGTGGAAGAGAATGAGAATACAGAAAAATTTGAATTCTCAACTGACAAAAGAAAACACATAATAAAATGCAATTTTTTTTTGGCTGATTTCACTAAAAAAATCTTTAATCCTATACAGCTGTGCTGAATTCAAAGTAACATGATTCCTGGGTACCTGCGTGCTCAGCTCCGAGCTCATGGCAATGTGACTCAGTGATTACAGAAGCACTCCTGTCATGTTTAGGATAATAGATTCTGGACAGAGCTATGCTCATGCACAGACATTTTAAAAAGGGGAGAACTGCTAGTTAAATTAGTGGTCCCCAAAGGCTTGCTTGTTGGGCACTGCAAATGCTGCCAAAAAAAAAAAAGACAGTAGCAAACAGTAAATACATACCTTTGCTATGTATAATGATCATTGGTGTATATGTATGTTAGTACGCGCATTTATACACACACAGAATATGTGTAGTTTTGTGCAGTAGTGCCTCTGTGACTACTCTGTATCTATAGCATCATGTAGATACAACGCAGTTACTTTGTACACATTTGCACAGGACTTGCTTTAAGCTAAAATAAGACATTCTGACACTAAAGACCAATCTGTCTCTGGAAGCTAACCTCCCTAACTTCTCTGTCTGCACAGAAGGCCATGGAGGAGTGGCAATGACTGCAGAAGGCAGGAGGGGAACCCAGCAATCTTCTTGGTTTCTGGAAAAATACACTCTGATGCTGACAGCTCTCAGTTACCTTCTGCTGATAAAGTAAGAATTCTGAATTGTTCATTAAAGCATTTGCAATTGTTACAGTATTACTCTCAAAACAATAAAATACTTTAAATTATAATGAATTTACTATTGACATGCCTGTGCTAAGAAAATAAATTTGCTGCTACTCTAATCCTACTGTAACATGCTGTTCTAGCTATTAATAAATAATCCAAATAACCATTTCCAGAGTAAATTCTACTCACTTTAGAGTGAAAATCAGGTGCCTACTTTTTCCTTTTCTGCTAACAAAATTGAAAATCAAGTGTAAGTGGGAATCAGATAATAAGCTGAAGAGAGATCATTAATTTACAGTTGAACAGTGTTTATTGCCAGCAGTATGTGAACTGGTAAGAAATGAACTCATCTTCTCCTGTTTTAGCAAAGACTTTAGGTTTGCGAGTTAAATAAATAAATACTTCAGTTATTTTAAACCAAATTTACTTCATTTACAATATAAACTGTGCTGTCATACTTTGAAAGGCTACTTTCTGGCAGAGAGCTAGGCTTTTTCTTCTTGTAAAAAAACCCACATACATATACCAGTGACAAAGCTGAAGACTTGACTCTGCTTGAGAGGGATTTTTGATAAAAGGAAGGTTGACACTACTAAAAAGAGAGAGATGACAGTGAGGTGGACTGCACAGAGCTTCTCTGTGATACATGGATTGTCTTCCTTTTTCAGGGGCTGAGAGATGAGAATGCATTCATCTTTGTCTTTCAAGCAAGTGGGAAACAAGGTAGGAGTTTAATCTGAGGTAAATCTAAGTATGTAAGTGAATCAAATTACATCAGCTACTTAACCAGTCCTACTATCATTTACACCCAAAACCATATTCACATGCATGGGTAGTGATAATTAATTTTACCAATATTTTAGCAGGAAACTTAAATTATGTTTTAAAGACATTTAAATAATTTTAAATGGTTTTAAGCAAATAGCTTAGATTTTAAAACACAGCTAATATAAGTTTTTTTAAATTAAAGCTCTGCTTTGAAGTGCATCTTCTGAAAGCAACAGGCTATTTAGAGAAATACATCTTGCACTTGGCAGACAGTCCTGAAGTTTGCTGTAGTAGTTTAGCACAGAGGTTCTCTGACTGTACACATTATCAGAGGTATAATGCAGAAGCATTAGACTAGCTTTTCATTTCAACAGTATCATATTAATTCTTATTAGCTCTCTAGATGATACAGGGACTGTAAAGTATTTTGATAGTTACCCTCTTTCTTCTTTTTGGACCACCATTAATCTTCTCAAAGAGTAAGTTCTTGCTCTGGAAGGAGAAGAAATGCAGCCATCAAATTCATTATACTTCTTTAAAAATATATAACTTTTGCTGTCAAATATTACCAAGTTTAGAGGAGTGTGTGATTTTATAGGAAAGATAAACCACAAATAAATATTCAGATATTCCTGGTAACATTCTGCAGTTCTTCAGGAGCAGTCACAGTCTTATTGACAATTTAAAAGCCAGTAATTTTCTCTATGTTGCACTATATTATCATCTGTGTTCAGGCAGTAAGTGCTTCAAGTACATGATGGTATAACAATATTGACTGGATGCTCCCCATCAAGTGATACATGGTATAAATACATATAGTGAAATAATAAAAAAAAAGAGACAAAAAGAAAAAAAGGAAAATAAGAGTGGGAGTGGGAGGGAAAGGGAGCAGGAATCCTGCTTCTGGTACATCTTTCTATGCACTTGAGGTGACACAAGAACAGAAGCAAAAATATTTGCTTTACAAGGGATTTTATAATTCCTTTTAAAAACAGCAATTGGCGTCATTTCTACTGTTTTGTTGTCTTAGCTTATTCCATTCCAGATATCAACACTTCCCAGTGCAAAGTTCTGCTGAAAGGAGTTCAGTGCCAACTCTTCCTTTGTTTAAGTAGTGCCCTCAATAAAGTCTCCAAAAACCATTTGGTCTATAACATTTTTAATGGCAAACCTTTTGAAAACTGCCAAAAACATCTTGGCAGAAGGGAAAGTTATGATGATGAGAAAAGAAGAAGAAAAAAAACACAACACAAAAAACCCCCTCTGACCATAGTTTACATAAGTGCATCCACATATTGTTGTATTTCATACAAGCAGTGAATTCTAATAAAGTCTGGAATAACACACATGCTCAACACATTTTGTTTCAATTGTGTATTATGAAGAAAAAAAAAAAACTAAACCCTAACCTGAAAATGGAAGAAGAGAAGAATTACATGTATAAAAGCAGAACACTGTATAAACAAGGCCATTAATTCTGCTATAAACAACTGACCTAACATTGATTATATAAATAGAAAGTGTAATTCTAGCGCGAGACAAATTCACCAAACACTTCTATCCTCTCTGCAGCCCTGATATGAGAAAAAACAAACATTTTCAAGTGTTACAATGAAATCTGCCAAAATTGTCTATTTTGTACTTCTCATGTTCATTAAACCCCAAATTCACAAGGCCTATCTCTTGCCCAACCTCAGTTACTTTGTCTTGAGTTGTTCCAAAAAGGAACAGAGAAGAAGTTGGCGAAGGGAGACATTCTTGACTAGTCGTTTATGCAAACTGACTTCAGGAAAACTCCAATTTAACATTTTAAAGAAACCTTCAGATGTGTAAATTATTCTATTTATGAAACATAGCACTGCTGAAGCCTCTCTTTGTAAACTATTTGACCTTACACTTTTCACAGAGGAATAGCATTTCTGAAACACAAAGAATTTCATGACTACTGCAGCTAAGATTTCTGTCACTCAGGAAAATTCCTTGCAATTGAACTGTTCCTGCTCAGAAAGATCATATTTTGTTTAGTCTCTTTGGGAATGTTTGAAGACTGTAACTACTACTTAAGCATTATGTGGAGTGCAAAGCAAATGAGGTTAGGCAGCGTGAGCTAAGAGTATTCTTGCATGATAATAGCAATCCTGAAAATATGTTCCACTGCTCATCAGGCACCAAAATTTGCCCATGAAGTGCTCACCATTCTCATTCATCATTTAGGAGTTGTTAGGAATGAAGGCAGAATTTCTGCAGTTTAAGATAAACCTCATATGAAGATGTGCTGCATGTGAATTGTTGCTTTCCCTTCACTCTGGCGCTTCCTTTGCACCCTCCTGGATTAGGATACTACAGGTTGGGATTTGGGTGGGAAAAACCCCGAAATTAAAATGCTTACACCTAACCAACTAATGTCAGGGAGGGTTACCCTTAGATCTTTCAGACTTCACTGAAGCTTCTTTAAATCCTGATAATTGCCAGGTCTGTAATCTGTACATGCACAATTATTAAGCAAAACTGAAAAAGAAAACTGCATTAGCAAGCTTGAGTCCTTTTAGAAGGGCTTTTTTTTCTGCCAATTTAGTCTTATTCAGTACATCAAGCATGACAATTTTTATTACACCAAGCATACCACACTGAATTAAACAATCTGGACTGTCTGAAATTGAAGACTACCATAACCTGTACTAATAATCACCCTTGTCATCCAGATATTTGCTAAAGAAGAATTAGTGTTACTCACTATAACTGAAGTTGGACTAAAATTAAATCTGAGTAACTAGTTTCATGTTTCCATTAAAATTAGGAAGCCAGAGATGATAACTTCTATAATAAAAAGTTCAAATTTGTCAAATATTTTTATCCCTCTTTCCCATTTGCCTTTCTTTGCAGTGTCTTGTATCCCTTCACGTAGCTCACAAGCAAAACAGGCATTGTTTCTTCCTTTAAAATGAAATGTTAGCCATTGCTTCAGTAAAAAGAGATGTGTACTGAAAAACACAGTTGCTTTTAATTTTTTACTTGTACTGATACTGGTGTCAGAAACCACAGCTGAATTGCCCTCCTCTTTTTAACCCCTACATGTAGTAGCAGTTAGCACTTTGGGTTTCAATAAATAACTTACATATAAGTGGGTTTTAGATTTGTACTGTAAATTGTATATTGTATGCTATCTTTTTGCAAGTCTTTCTGGATGCCAACAGCACTTTTTCAGACTATCTGCAGAGTCAAATTGCAAGATGCAGAAAAGGCAGACTCAAATGGAAAGTACTTGCCTCCCTCAAGGAAAAGTCTGAACTGAAGGGAAAAAAAACCCCAAACCAAAAAGCAAACCAACAACATAAATCTTAAAAACTATAGCTACACAGTAGGGTATAAATTTCCAAAAGTTCCTTATCTTACTAGTCCCACTATCCCCTCTAGGTTTTCCATGTATGAGGAGAAAAAAGAAAATAAAGAGAGTCTTTGGGCTAGGGGAGATTATAAGCTAATTATCTTGCTGTATAAATAGCTTGTTCCCAGGACTTCCCACAAGGCAGCAAATTGATATTTGGGAAGTTGTCCCAAAGACATGAAAATTCTTCCTCTTTCTTCCTTCTCCTAACCCAGTATAAATTTATTATGATTCATATATTGTATCATCCTATGTATTAGTAATACCTATATGTAATATTTTGCATCTATGTGGAATCATACAATTTCCTGTATGAGACAGCTTCTAGACTTGTTTTATCATTGTGTGTCTACTATTCACAAGGTACTGCAGGGATCCTACAGCTTTGCAAGCATGCGAGTCTGTCACAAGAACAAATCAACCAACCTGTTTCTTTGCCATTATTCATGAACGAGCGAGTCTTTCATTTTTTTTTTTTTTCCCCTTGACCTGCTAACGTAATCTGGGTTTTACTGTGGTTATGCTAAGGAATGCGTGCTGGCTCCTTGAAAAGACAAGTCAGAGGGAACTGTAATGCTGCCTCAACCGCTCTGTGGCAGGAAAAGGCAGGGGAGAAGCTCCCCCAAGAGCTGTAAGCACACGCCAGCTCACACGGGTCCAGGAGACACTCTGGCTCCAAGGGCCTCAGACAGTGGTGACAGCCTAGTGCATTCACAGCACGCAGGAGTTCATGGAAATGCAGTCTGTAAATACACAGCCCTTGGGGCATTTGGTCCTAGGCTCTATCACAGGAGAAGCAGGAATGGGCTGCTAGTGGACAGAGGGTATTCTGGTGGCTGGGGGCAGTGGGAGGATGAGGATGTACACAGTCACCAGCTGAGCAGCCCACAGTTGGCTCTGTTGGTCATTTACAACCTAACCCAGATGCCAGTAAGTGACCTAAAAGATCTGATCTACTTTATCTCTCATTTACAGAGTCTCAAACAGCTAATTTTTAGAGTGCTTTTCTGCTCTTATTTTTCCAGAGA
Source organism: Psilopsiagon aymara (assembly GCA_024733675.1). NCBI lineage: Eukaryota > Metazoa > Chordata > Aves > Psittaciformes > Psittacidae > Psilopsiagon > Psilopsiagon aymara. The sequence goes on along the minus strand of JANRGW010026341.1, from coordinate 36,908 downwards.
GATAAAAATAACAAAACCAGCCATAAAACTAGACACGGTTGCATTTATCTTTTTAATATACAATGAGGAGGCAATTGGGGCAGTTCTCCTGGATCTCAGCAGAACATTTGCTCATGCACATTACCAGCTGTTTCATCTCTAATTAAAAAGATCTGGAGCTGGCTATGTTGCAGCTAGATATGATTACTGTTTAGTACCTAATAGTCTGTTTTAATCCATGCATGAGGTTTTTTTCCCCTGAATTAGTAGTGATGGATGGAGAAATGAAAAAGGCCAGTATTCACTAATGATCACCTAGAATTTGTTAAAGTGTATACATTGCTGATGACAATGCCGTGTGTATGCTTGATTCTGAAATATTGTTATAGGCTAAAGATTTACAGAGGTGCTTTTATAGTCTTCAAAATGGTATTAGGAAAGTAAATTACTTGTGAATAATAAGAAAAATAACAGCATTGTCTGGCATAAATAAGAAACTTCACCATCTGGTGTTTTTAAAATGAAAACCTTTGATGGTAATTACTTAGAATGCAACAAGAGTTTCCAAAATTTGGATATTTGGCATGATTCTCTCCAGAAATTTAGCACTAACATAAGTAATTAAGTCTATAAATCTTCACTGGTTTGATTATGAATGATGAATCATTGTCTCACAATTACAGCAGGAGCAGAGGCTGCCAAGCATGTCCATTTATCGATATATACTTACAGAGCACTGGTTTTGGGCAATCTTCAGTCGTTAAAGTGTTCTAACAATATAAAATGAGATTTTGTGATTTGCTGTAGAAGCATAAATTACGATCATTGTTATTGTTTTCCTGGCGCCTAAAGATGGGTTTGGGATTGGACATTTGACTGATGTAATGTAAGATTAAGCAGCAGAGCTCACTTTGGAGCCTTTGCCTTCTAGAAATAGTCCAGCTGCAATTATTAAAGTCCTTGCATGCTCAGAGCAAGATTTCTGCCCTTAGTGCATCTTGCTGTCTTTATTATATGCAATGTGGAAGATGATAGGTTTTTAATGTAATATAGTGCACAACCTGAATAGAGGAAGAAGCAGCATCAGTCCTCCAAAATCCTTAAGCCAAAGAGCTTCCTCAGACCGACTTGCTTAAATCAAGATTTTTTAAGGTGTTCATGGGCTGCTGCACTCCATTTCTTTATCTATTTTTAGTATCTAAGTAGCTGGACAGTAAGCAGTCACTGAACCTGGATAATCTTTCAAATTAGGGACTGGTATATTTTAGCCTTGTGCTAAAATCTGGACTAATTTCAACTACATGCTTACTGTAGTTTGAAATGTGGTTTGAAATGTGGTTTGCTGCATTTATCAAGCTCATACACAGTTGTTGTGCTTTGGGACAGGTAATGAGAGAAGGATTTCTACTTCCTATTTTTATGGGCTTTTCACCTATCAATCACAGTCATTATTCCTATATTTTTAAGGGCAAGCCCATCTTTTTAAGAAGTTTCTCTCAATTTTTCCAGCAATAAGCCCAGTATTCTCCTTGTGGTTCCATAGTATCCCATGCAGCAGACAATACCCATTTTTCACACAAAACAAAAATAATCACACAGCGTGTACTTACCCACTTGCCCATGTTGGGATAGTCATGCTCTGGATCAAAAAGGTGTTGGTGCAGCTGGTATTCTCTGCTGAACTCTGCTGTGTCTGGAGTGTTTTCTAGGCACCCATCATCAACTGCAAAAGTATGTTAGAAAGCACTATGTGGCACACTAATCAACAAACCTCTTTAATGCAATGATGCAATTAAAATAAAAAAAAAAAAAAAAACAAAAAAAAGCTGGATGACTAGAAAATATCAGATTTTTTTTTTTTTTTTAAAAGGAGTTTGTCAGGATGTATTTAATTAAAAAAAAAACAAAACAAAAAGAAAACAAAAACCACAACTTAATGAGACTTTGAAACTGAACAAATTTATTTTCCAAGCCCTCACACGCTTTTTTAAATTTAAAAAAAAATCCTTTTAAATTAGTGATTGAGGTTGATTTTACATAGAACTGCATGTTATTCTGATTCATAAAGGATCGGATCCTCTTTTCATTTTTAAATGCCCAAAGGAAGCTTTAGAAATTGTTTAGGCAATACTTTAGAAGCTCATGGTAAAACAATGGTGTGAACAAAGACAGAATTTCCTTCACTGAGTAGCTCTTCATGAATTCCATTTCTGGTTTGCTACTTTGTTCAAAATGGCTGAAAATCATTTATGCATTATAAGAGCTCATAAAATACAATTTGAAAGAAGTTTTATGCTGAAGACACTTCTTCAGATTGGTAAGTATCTGATGGGTCTGGAAACCTCCTTTAATCACAGTGGATGGTTTTGCAGACAGTGTCACTTCAAGGACAACACCTTTAAAATTTTTTTTTACCAAAAAAAAAGTCATCTTTAGATTAAATGAAGATTCAGTGACTTAAAGCCAGAGTAGCATTTTGGATACAGTCTGCTCATGGAACTTCCTCTGCTTTGTCAACACGGGGAGCTTGCAGCCCTAGTTCTTCTCAGACATACCCAAGAAGATCTTACCATGGGGCCTGATGTTGGGCATCCAAGCAGCTACATCTGCCAGATGTGCAGGCACTCTGGAGGCGACACTTGTGAACTTTCCTTTCTGTACTTTTGTGATCATCATGTAAAAAGATCTGCAGATGGATTATCTTTTTCCCTTAGATGTGGGAAACAGTAAAGACTTAACTTAAAAATGAGTTGATTTAATGACCTGAGGAGGTTATTCTAAGTCCAAGAGATCCTGTTTTCTCTCTTTTCTCCTTAAAACCGGTGGAAAAAAGTTCCCAATAGGAAACAGGGGAAAACTAACCACAGTGGTTAAACAACTCGTAAGCCATTAAACTTGGTTACAGGCACTTAAAAAATATTTCAGTCTTAGCAAGGACAAGGTCACTGCAAGAGAGAAGCAGGTGACAACAGAAATGTGGTAGACTTTCTCAGAGCATCTGTGTCTTTTTGGTAGAAAACACAAAGGGCAGTTGGACATATGTGTGTCTTCTGTGACTGCTAACCCAAAAGTCTTCAAGCTCAAGTAAGTGCTCCAGGCTTCTGTATTCCTGCTGTGGAATGTGCATATGTAGGCAGTGACTGGAAAAATTGTTTTCCATTAAGCAAATCCACAGACCTGATTGAGGAAGGTCTCTGGTAATTTGTATGCACAATACAGTCACCACTTGAATTTCCATTTAAGGCTCTGAAAAACATTTTACTCTAATCCTAGTAGATACTATCTTCACTCCCAGAGTACCTATGACAGAGCCATTTATCCTAGCAAGCAGCACTTCCCTATGAATTCCACCTGCATTCAGATCTGACTGTATTAGCTTAGCTAATAGCTAATAACAACTTTTATTTCACCTAAGAAAGAAAAATTGAAGGGATTTTCAAATACATTTCTCTGGATGTCAGATTTTAATCTAATCACTAAGAAGTCTAATGGGCAAGCACAGAACTTACTTGGAAAGTCTCTGTATGCGATGTGTGTGTGAGAAAACTTAAACCCATCATTTGCAACCTGTCAGGCAACAGCTATATTGAACAAAATAGAAGATTAGATATTATTTCAGAAGAGATGCAGGCATCATCACCAAATGGGCTGTAATAGAAAACAGTAAGGGAGGACTATTCAAAATCTTGTCATATTTTTGAATGAAATGTAAAAACACTGTTTGCAAAACTTTTCGTGTCTTTTTTTTTTTTTTATCAATTCTAAGCTAGTTTGAACATTTTTTAATAAGAATGCAGACAACTGGTTTGCATTATCCAAATAACATAAAAGACTAAACAGAAAAGATTTTTAAAGGATCTCTTAGCTCACAAACAAAAAAATGAGAAAAATATCAAGTGCTCATTCCCAGTTCCAGCTCCCAAGGCAGCCAATGGGTATTTTACTACTACTTTCAGAACTGGAAGTCATTCCTTGACTCAAATAACAGGGAAAAGACCAAGCCCCTTAGGGTATGCTGTTATCATGCACATGCAGTGCTGCTTTCAACATCCTTCAGCACAAGCCACCCAAGCACGGCTTGGTGTATGCACAGCTGCAAGCTGAGGGACACACTGGTTATCTCGTGTACCATACTGCTCCACACTCCGAGGCTGCACTGCTCCTCTGCCAGAGTGACCCTGCGTGCAGTGCACTGGAGTATGTCCACGTCGTTCTGTTTCTTGGCACAGATGCACCCTCAGTGAGCTATAAAGCCACATGGACTGGAGCCAAAGTATCTTAAATATTGACTTATGGTCTGGATTGGAGATCAGGGCAGACAGTTTCATTCCTCTTGGCACAATGAAAGTCTCTAAAATAAGGGTAAATCTCATCTGTACAGAATGATAACTTTTTTCAGGGGCCAGCCTAAAAATGAACTCCCTCAGGAACAAAACACTATTGTAAATCTTCTACTCCAAGGTCAAGATGATTTCTTCCACCTGACCTTTCCTAGCACTCATACAGCAATACAGAAGGTGCACATATTAACAAAACAGAACAAAACAAAACAAAACAAAACAAGCTTATCTAAAACACCTTGATTGATCAACAGTTCTGCTCCTTGGGTAGAGAATGGAAGAAAACACCCACTGCTGAACAATTGCTGTACTACTTAGTACAGCACTGAAAGACTGAAAGAGGTATGGTGAAGACAGAGGTAAGAAGGCCACAGCAGAATTACCTGTTTTTCCAATAGGGCAAGGATTTGGAGGGTCAGGATATCCTTGGTCTTCACTGAAATCCTTTGGTACATTATCTCCTGTCAGCTCAGCCACAATGTTTGGGATATTGCCATAAGGACCCAAGTGCTGGAGACCCTCATGTGCACCACCTAGCAAAGATGACATACACATACTGTCTTTTTACAAGATTAAAAGTGTGAGTGCTTTTACAGCTTCAAGTAATCCAGACTTTAAATTACATGTATAATTGTTATAAAGACAGATCCAAGTTTAGATTTCAAACATCTCTTTTAGAAACATAACTCTGTGACCTAAATTGGATAACTTAGGTAGTGAAAAATGAAACTAGGAAATGAAATCAGCCAGTTATCATTAATCTTAGGGTTACGTTTCTTCCTTAACTATTTAAGTTACAGGTAAGAAAATGCAAAGAAAAAGAAACATGAGACAGTAATGGAACTTACAAGATTTACAGCACAGTCATCTTCAGTCACCAATACCTTTACTGTTCATTGTAGCAACTAATAACTGAAGAAGATATGGCAAGACAGCATCATGGCAAAAAGACAAAGTTAATGACACTAGAAAAATAATGGCTATTTGCATAGCCTAGAAATCCATCAGTGAAGTCATGTGGGGGAACTGAAGGTACTGCAAATTTGCTTGTATAAACTACAAAAATTATTTTTAAATCAAACCATTTCTTAAACACCAATTTCAGTTTCCCACAGTAATGGTGAAAAGTGAGTAAGAGTCCATAATGCTGATTAGAATTCTTGTGCAGGTATACTTACACAGTGGTCATCATGATATGAAACATCAAATGCAGTGAATTTTATACTTTTGCTTAACAGATCAGGCCTAGATGCAGGCTTTTATATTTGTCTGCTTATATTTTATGAAGGACCATCACTGCAGGATTATGACAGCAGTATATATGCAATAACACAACATATTACTATATGTGTTATTATAAAATTACATGCAGGTTTTATAACTCAGTGGTGGAGGACACAATGGGTGATGGGCTTCCTGTTCTTGGGCAAACACACACGGAAGAGGTGTGCAACAGCCTTCTTCCACACATCTCAGCTTGGGTTCCTTGCCTTTGATAAGCAGGGTCTTCCACTAAAGGTTTGGGAACCAAGCTCAGGCCATTCTCTTTAGATGTCTCTCTACAAATATTCATCTCCTGCAGATCTTTTCTGCAAGCATTACTGGCCAAATGCATCTACAGGCTCAAACCCAGCTGCTTGCGGAGTTTTGCAAATACTATCGTACAATATTCTTCTGAATTCCAGTCAAATAAAAACTTCATTTCAAGCATGCTCTTTTCCTCTGCCATAAGACAGTCACCACACATGTTGCAGCAACAGCTAATATAGTTATTGATTTCAGAAATGGCTGTGTGACAGCAACATTTTTTAAAAACTCTGTCTAATAAGGGATAACAACATACAACCAACATATAAATTCCATGAAGAATGCATGAGAGGAAAAGGAATTTGAATGATTGGAAAATGTGAGTAAAGAGTGAACACAGACACAACTGTTTGGGTAAACAGGATGATTACCATATTATCACCAAATAGTCTTATTTGCATTTCTATGATTTTCATAGGTCCAGAAGATTGGAATAAAGATTTTGAACGTGAAAGCTGCTCCAAAAGAAGCATTCAAGTACTCCTGTTCCAACTAACAAATAAATAGTACCAGCCAAAAGCATCTTTTATATAGCTAGGCACTGTAAGATAACATAATGACTTTCAAAATTGCTAACATAAGGCAGTCTTGAGAAATTTTGTATTCATTTCTATGTTTAGAAGTAGCAGGTGAGTCAAATCATCTAAATTTTGTATATAATCAGTTGGAAGCTGGCACTAAAGTACCAGAAGCAAGATAGTCTATAAACATATATATTTCAATTTTATTTGCATGATGGAATAAAATCTAATCAGCATGCTAATTTTCCCCATCAAGTGCACATTTCTGATTCAGTAAAACAATGTTGAAGGAAAGTTTCATAGATATGCAACAAACATAAAGGTAGCCCTATAAAAAAATTTGCATCTCTGTTACATATGATTTTTCCCTTGTAGCTGACCATGAGACCTGGTACTAAAACCACAATAGCGTTATACACACTATGAACTTTACTATAGATTTACAGTCCATAGTCAACACAAAGATGGTGCTTGTAAGAACTGCATAGATTCACAATAATGCTATGGGGATGAGGTTAAAAAATATATAACATACATTTAATCTAATGTCATTTAATCTAACATCTAATGTATACCATAAAATATTTCCTTTGTACTGCGCCCCTTCACATGAAGATTGATTGCATATATGTACTTAAAAGCATCAGGTTATGATTGTGCTGTAAACTACAGAACCACATAATCAATACATGTTTGAACATCCTGTATACAATGTGGTTCACTAAGGGACAATCCATCAGATAGAAGCATATCTATGCTTGTATGTGGTGCAGACCTCTTGGCACCAAAGCTCTATCCATAAAGAAAACAGAGGTACTTAGCAGGCTCCAGTGTGCTATATATACATGTAAGTTTAAACCGACAGCCAAGAATTCCCTTGACTGAGTACAAACCAATCTTTTTATATTAATATAAAGGATTGTTTCCTTTAGGTATAAATGTCCAAGATCATTTAAGGGTTTTTCCTTTCTTTCCAAAAGTGGAGACAATAGCACCAGCTCTGGTGCCATAATTTAGCACGCTTGAGTAAAATCACTCAAGTAATAGCATTATACTCAAGTGATAGCATTTGCAAAGCCCATTTCTTATAAAATCTGATAAATAGCACACTCAATAGAGACTGCAATAATAGAAATAAAATGCTATGAATATACCACATGGGGATATTGTGTACAGTAATTCACAAGGCACATTAGTTTTGGTATTGCAATGTTACTGATTTGAAGAAACATACTAGGATTAAATACACTGCAGCTACCATGTCAAAATACTGTGATACAATCATATACAGTCAGCTACAAATATGGCACAAAATGGTTCTCTTGAACCTCCTGTCAGAAAAAGATGACTAAGCAACTTCTTGTAATTTCCTATCCAAGGGAAGCATGACAGACACCATTGTTAAAGTATTTGAAACTGAACTGGCAAAAATACAGAAGAATAGTACAGAGAACATGCTTGTACTGAGAAAGGATGACCTAGATAAATCTTTTTTCTCCCCATCTCTCCTTACTTCTTGTATGAACTGGCTTTGTGTGCCACATTTTGGCAAAAAATCCCCCAAACCAATCAGCTCCCTTTCACATGCGGGATTTCTGTGTGAGAATGTAGTGATTTTACATCTCTACAGGATAAACTAGAAGTTTAGGTCTTTTGGACTGAGGCCAATGCTGTCATAAGTAAGATTTGGATTTCATTTAAAATATATGCACCAAGTATATTTAACCATCTTCAGGCACTGGTCTTGAACTGTTG
>JANRGW010026341.1:0-23636 GCA_024733675.1 Psilopsiagon aymara | reverse complement strand
CCCCCCCCCCCCCCCCCATCGGAAACCCCTTAAATATTGGAATAAACGTACAAGCATGCAAGGGAAAAAAGACAAAAAAATCATGTGGTCTCTAACTCAATAAACCCCCTGACAGGCAGGAAAAATAACTTGTATATTTTTGCAAAGTTGAATCTATTTCTTTATGTCATTCTTTACTCCTCTATTGACATAGATACAGTCTCCTTCTTGTTTACAGAAAATCTGGATGTAGCCCAGTGGTACTTGTACAGTATTTTAGTGATAAACCTAAAGAGTACAGAAACACAGCTACTCAACACGAAATCGCTCGCTTTTCTATTTTTTTCTGCTCTTTTTATAGATAGCTCTAAGTTACTCTACAACAGCTTTCTGAAAAGATAAATTAACAAGGAGAGTGAATATCAAGAAATTAAAGTAGTTAATATGGGTTTATTTTAGCAATTGGGATGTGCAGAAAGACAATCTATTAACTGGTCAGCAAAAACCAGCTGCCTCTAAGATACCACCCCGGGCGTTAAAAACATCTTCACTTGACACTCATCACGCAGGATGTGTTTGGCTTCTGCGTGCTTACATGCCATGCACCATCTGCTGGCTGTGATACCCAAGTGCAGGGAATCAGCCAGCAAATTCCCTTTTTTGTGACATATTTATCCAGTGAACTGCTTCCAGACAGCTAACAGAGCCCTGTCAAGCGAGGGGAGCTCAAGCTGCTGCCGCACCTCCCTACCGGCTCTGTCCTCGCCAGGCGGCTCTAGTTCTCACCGAGAGAGAGGAAAGCCACACCACTCACGCTCTGCTGGAACTCTGACCTCCCTGTGGGTTACACACAGCCTGAACTTCACAGGAACTTCTTGGTAGATTAAACTCTTTATCAGGCATTTTCTAGACTCTACTCCTATTTCAGCAGCTTGACCTGAGGTAACATGTAAATTGACAATTGGAAAGGGAAGGAAAACCAAAACCAAACAAACATCTATTTCTAGATTTCAGTGTAAGAAAAGGCAGCAACTTCTTTCAGTTAAGAAGCCATACTTTTTCTATCAATCAAAAGAAATCTGGTCACTTAGGAAACAGAACACATGCTGCAAAACGTATTTTCTGAAAAGTGTTTATCTTTCGGTTGTCTTTGGTACAGGGCAAGTTTGTCACTTCACTTACTACAGCCAGGCAGCCCTAAGCATGTTTGTATTTTTTTGCAGGACTGGGGCAGAATGACCATGTATCATTCTTTGCAACACATCCATCATGAGGTTTTTAGCATTTTAAAGTCAAAACATGATTAACATCAGAAAATATGCAAATAGCTGAGATGGAAAATGGACATAATTAAGAAATACGCTTACGAACTAACAGCAATTGTATTTTTTGATATATGAAATTATTAAGATCTTACTCAGCTGGAAAAGTTATTATAATAATCACTTAGATTTGCTAACATTTTATTATAATCAGACTGCTAGTATAAACTTGTCTATATCATGTCTTCAAATTTGAAAGCCAGAAGAATTAATTTTTCTTGGCAGCACCTTGTTTGCAAGGGTACATATACAACAGATGAAACCTTGGCCTTTTTAAGATAAGTCGTATTTCCAGAGTCCTGGCTTGGCTGAAGCTGTTGTTACCTGCAACTATCAACACTACTGCAGGTCTACTCTGCTGGGGCAATTTCTGATGAAAAACATTTTGTTAACTAAACCAATTTTCTGTAGGAACATACTGAAATTATTAAGCTCTGATTGATAAAGGTTTTTAATGCTGAGATTAAGTAACTACTCAAAATGAGAAACAGATGTACTCCAGAACAGGCAATGGGTTAATTATGAGGATGCTGGCAAGGGATGAACCAGGTTTTAAACTGTCCGCTTTGGTCACTGCAACCTACAGTCCAATAAATGGCTGGAAGACAACCCTTCTAGCAGCTTAGAACTGCTCACAACAGGAATTTCACACCCAATTTTGCTCTCCACTACTTTCAGGCAAAAATTCTCAACAAAGGCAGCACCTCAGAAGAGTAGCTAGTGATTTATCACTTTGCCATGATGGTATTTGATGAAAACTCTATTTTGCCTTGACCTATTCCAATTATTGTAACACTTCTTTCTTCCTTTCCCAGTTAGTTTTCCTTTCTATTATCTTGGATATATTTTTAAGGACTTGCACACAGTGAATTATTAGCCAGTACACACATTGCTGCAGAAGTTTAGTAAACCTACTGGTTTGAGGTACTAGACAGCAAATGCTTCTAAACCAGTAGAATCTCTCTACAAAGCTTGTACATTAAAAAAATACATGCCAAAATCATTACATTATGGAAGGTAAAAGATGGATGATGATTTTAAAATAAAGATCGCACAACAAAATGGTGAAAAAGTCAGGATATTCTGCATCTATATGCAAAACAGTAATTTTTACTAAGAATACTATTAAATTAGTCACAACTCAAAGCAGAAATTAGCTACCTTCAATGCTCTGTGGACCAACCAGATTCATAGCCTGGTGTGCTGGATATTCTACTCGGGGCCTGGCAATGCCCAGTTGCTCCATAACGCCATGGAGGAGCCTCTGGATATCTGCTTCAGAAACCCTGTCAGGAGTCCTAGGGCTGTGGCTAAAAGCTGAAGCCAATCCAAATGCCAGCAGAAATACCATGTTACAAAGCAAGGCAGGTGTCATTCTGGCAGCCACTTTTATCCTGTGAAAAAGAAAGGAATTTGATTATAAATGATGGTGGGAAAAAAGTCCAGTACGCATGCTAGAAATAACTTCTGCTAGTACTACCACACACAATGTATCCTACCGCATACAGTCCACTACCACAGCTTCTAGGGGCAGCTGAAAATGCTGGCAGCTGAAAACTGGAGGAGGAGCAGGGCTAGCAGGGTGGATGGGTTCTTCTCTTCTAAAAATAAAAAATAAACTAGCAAACCGCAGAAATAGATTTTCTGATTTGTGTTCGCCCATAGCATTAATTTACAGTCACTGCAAACAAAATGGGTCCACTGTTTCATTCAATGACACATGTCCCCTCCCATTTATTCTATTTTATAAAGCTCTGGGCTAAAAGCAAAGAACCCCTCATCCTAGAACTGTTTCCCAAGCTCTGAGAAAATAATCACTCAAAACTGCTGAACAATCTGGATTATATTTTATTGGTACCTTAAGAGGCTGCCTGCTTCGTATGCATCATCTTTCCCGCCTGCAACAAATAGGTTTCATTTTTGTCCTTTCACTAAATGGCTGCACAGTATAGTTTATTTGGGCAAAGAAAATATATATAGATATATATACATATCAAGCACCACTTACTGTGCTCTTTGAGAGGCTGAATATTAACCAGAACGCTTGTTTCTTAAAGCTCCGTTTCTCCTCGCATCAGAGAATAATTGAAATGCATCACTTTCAGTCTCTTGAATAAACAAAAATCCCTGCGGTCCCCCTTGCCTTCCTTAAAATACACACAGCTGCCCAATATCTGCAAGCCAGACGTTTAAAGATGTTCCACTGCTCCTGCCGCCCCACGTAAGGCACCTGAAAACGCCTTTGAGACGAAAATGGCTGAAAAAGCCAAGGCTGGAAATATTCCCGACACTCCGGCGCGCGGCTTTACCAGACCACAGCACACCCCACACCGCCCATCCCGCTCCATCCGCCTCTGCCGCAGAGAGCTGAACGGGAGTTGAGCCGCCTCTTTCGTACTTAGATGGGGAAAAGCCTGATTTCTACAAAACATCCCCCGTTAACATGCACCCGAGGAGGGCTGCCGCTCCGCTGCCCGCACACCCTGCACTTCCGAACTGCGTCAATGGAAAGCTGGGCCGTGTATCCTTCCCTTCCCTACTATCCAGGGTGCCTTAGCTGTCGCAAGACCCCCGCGGGCAGCTCCGCTGCTCCCCAGGGCCCTGCAGCCCCCGGTGTCTCCGAGAGCGCCGCGCTCACCTCCCGCTCCCTGCGCAACGCGGCGTGTGCGGCGAGTCCGCAGCCGCGCATCCTCCGTGCGCAGCAGCGACCCCTCATCCACCTTCCCCCCCATAGCCAGAGCCCCGCCAGCATGGATCTGTCCAGCGAGGAGATGACACAAAGCTCGGAGGGATCTTAGAGATCTCCCCTTTCAGCTAAACACAAGTCTAAAAATAAACTGAAGGCTGTTGATGGATTGATGGTACAGGAATAAGACATTACCCTGTGACTGTCCATGTTCCTGCTGTGATTCCCCAGAATAATATGATCAATAGTCTACTTGCAGAATGATAGCTTTACCTAACTACAGGTATACCAGGTAACAATATGGCAACCATTGCTAAGCACCTGCAGGCGGAGGACTCCAGGTTAAGCACATACGTACATACCATCCATAGCAGAGGCTGATAAAAAGGCAACTATAAAAGGATCTTGCTAAATGGAGTCTGTCATTTAATAGCACTTGGCAAAACAGTAATTTCTAAAACTTATTTCATATCACATCTTCATTGCTACTGACATGAATGACACATTTTAGGATAACTAGTAATGTTCTGAGATTTTTACCCCATAAACCACAACAGATGCACAAACTACACATTCAGATGTAGATTATTCTCATTTTGCTGTTCCCTAGTACATTATACATGTCTGCAATTTACAGGATTAAGCAATAGGGACCTCCATTGGCCATTTAGTGCTTCTAATCTCCCTCAAAACCAAAATAAACTTTATGTAAATGGATGTGTACTTGAACTGTTCTGTAAAAACTAAAAAGAGCCTCAACTTTGACAATCTTTCCTGGTGCTTAAGGGATTTTTTTGCCAGACACCTACCAAAGTCTCTCTTTCTAATGGTCAAATGCACTGGATCAAGATCAGCTTTCATTGATGAAAAATGGTTTACTGCTTTGTCTATGACAAAGCTACATTAGCATTCAAAATAATTGGTGGATAGTAACAGAGAGAAATACGTCAAGACTTGCTCCTGCAAACAAACTGAGGTCACAACTCACTATTCTAGAACTCAGAATTTTCTTCCTCATACCATTTCCTTTATCCTATTTCCATCACTACCTCCTCGTGTCAGCTACGGCAGCTGGCAATTGTTTTGCTGAGCCTTATTTACCTCAGTGATATAACATGAAATCAGGGGCTCTGATGCCTAGAGCCTACTGAGGGATCCGGCTGCACCAGCAAAAGACAAAGGGTAGGAGCATGCCCTCTTTTGGTGGTGGTGAACTATTAACATTGGTTCCTTATTTTGTTAAACTGGAACTTCCAGTACTTAACCACATCATCAAGCAACATTGTTAAGACTCTCTCATGACTGCTTCCCTAGTATTAGACCTTGACAATAATCTAGAAACTGAGGGAGGCAGCTCAACAGGAAGTTTCTACCAGATAGCTGACCTATCTGGCTAGGAAGTTGGTGGATATGAGGGGAAGGAGTCAGAAAATAGAAAGCAAGCAAGCAGAACTATTATTTTCATTAACATATCACAAGAAGTTTAGAAGCCTACTCCTGCTAAATTAAGTTGTACCATACTTTTGCTAGTTGTTAAGACTTACCAACATGTATCTACTATGAATGAAGAGCTGGAACAGAATCACTTCTGACCTAAGTATTTTCAGACTTACTCCTTTTTGATGTCCACAGTCCACATATGACAACATAATCTAAATTTCTAAGTCATTATTGAAGAACAGGGTCAGAAAAGGGACAACACCAATGGTTTTATTAAAACCAAAATTATGCAGCGTTTTCAACTCTTACATTCTGCCAATAAGCAATTCGCACATACAGAAAGCTAATGACTGGTTTCAAGTGTTTACTCTTAAATAATTTTACAACCGATGACAAACAAACACTTCTAATTTCAAAAGATGTAAACATTTGCTTGTGCAAATCAACTTTTAACACACTATGGCTTCTTACATGCATCTCCTGCACCATTATCAGCTCCTAAAAAACCTGCTTCTGCAACATCCACTGACCACTGTTCTACTGCTCTAAAAATAAGTTAAAAAACCCTGCCATATTAAGATAAAAACATTTTATTCCTCACAACTGAAAATACTTGGTACCTATTGCAGAACACAGTGCTGGATGAAGTTTAAAGACTTGTCACTTCTTGAATGACCTACACATTTATTGTGCCTGTGTTCCCATAATTCTCCAGTGTGTACGTATGTCAAAGTATATTCTCCCAATTTACTCCAATAGAAATAAATATACACTGGTACAAGGTCCAACTTAAAGTAGTGCTACCATACACTTAAAACTAAGCAGCAAATATATTTAACTACCAATACACAAGCATCAAGACATTTTCTTTCACATGCCTGTTAGCTTTGTTTTGAATGTCAGAAATTTCTCAACTTTGTACTTAGTCTAAATACTGCTAAAATTTTGAGAGATGCAGCATGTTTTAAGAAGCTGAAATAATCAAGTATGGGATCTAATACAAGTGTTTGTAAAACCAGGAAATTTTTTTTAGATGGCAATTTCAGTTGGGTAAACTGACTAACATTTGCAAAAGTTTCAGTAAATGAAGAAAACCTCAACATAAATTGTTATTTGTACAAGTTTGACTCATACAGTTAAAAAAAAGACACAAAGAGAGCTAAAACATTAATCATACAAATTTAGATTTTCCAAAGGTTAACCAAGTTACAATAAGCCAAATTAACCGTCATATTTGATCTTACAAGTCTACAGGTTTTGCAGCTGGTAGCAGTTTCACTTTAGATATTGGATTCTTTGGAGAGCCTCTATAACAAACTCTTTCTTTTCCTGGGGCACCTCTTGCGACTGTAGATTTTTCTGGAATACTTTTATTCGCATTAACTTTTAAACTGGATTTCACTGGTCTCTGATTGGTTAGATCTTCTAGAACAGCCTTTGATGGATGAACAGCCACTTTCTGTTCGTGGATTCCAGCAGTTCTGACAGAAACATCAGGCTTGTCTGATGGATTTAACAGCCTGCCACATGATTTGGATGTCGAGTCTAGCGGCTTATGAGGTACACAGACTCGGTCATGCATACTTTCACTCCTGCATGGCAAAGCCACAGAATGTTTTGAGGGCTTTTCTGTGAAGGACAACAGTGCAGAATCATAGCTCAAAGATTTAACAAGCGTCGAGCTGACCTCTCTTGCTTTAAGCAGCTGAGACCCTACAGATGGTCTGTTAGCCTCCAATAAGGAATTAATTCTTCTTACAGACTGCCTAACAGGAGTACGTTGAAACTTAAGAGGTGGTTTAGTCTTGTTTGCGGAACTCGGATCATTTAATGAAAGCTTGTTGAACCATTGTATGTGGTCAGAAACCTTTCCATGATCAGAAACAGTTGATGGCTTAGTTAAAGTTTTATCACAATTTTCAGCTTGCAAGTATCGGTTGCTTACCACAGTTTGTGATTTAGGCAACTGTGAAGTAGCAAGCTGTTGAGCCACAGGAAATTTAGCAGTACCTTCTTCCAAATTACAGCATTTTACCATACAGTTTTCACCTGTTTGTGAGTGCATTAATTCTATTTCCTCTTTTCTTCCAAAGGAATCTGATTTATTTAAGTCATCTTCTGATGAACTGTTCTGAACAGCAAACTTGTCTTCCCCTGCCAGTACTTGTGGAACAGGAAGTTCTGTTACATTTTTTATAACTGGGTTAAGGACCTGAAGTTCAACCTCAATAGAAGTTTTGAAGTTTTTTTTCCCCGAAAGTTTAATTTCACCTCTTTTTGATTGCTGTTTATCAACAGCATAAGATTGATTAAATTGGTGTGACATCTCTCTGGATTTTGTATTTGCTAGATGTTCAGAAACTTCTTCAGCTAACAATTCTTTCTTTGGACTCATCCCACTGACACACAAGATTTCCTTTAATGTTTCATCTGTCATATCTGAGAAGGAAGATTTTGCATCACCTCTCAAATTGTGAGGATTACTTCCAGATGCAGAGAAAGCTTGCTTAATTTTCAGCAGTGTTTCTGCAGTCGAATTACTTTCCTCTTCACTAAGTTGCACGCTGTTGCCTTGTTTGCTTGCAGCTGTGGATTTGAATTCATCTGGAATTACTGGTGGCTTTCCAAATACCAAAACAGATTCTGAAGAACTGATTCCCGTTTCAGGGTGTCCTGGCACAATCTCCTCATTCCTGCTGATCACTTGAGAATCTGCAACAGTAGGACTATTCCATGACATTCGATGAACTACTTTATTGTGACATTTTGGAGTTAGCAAGTTTTCTTCTGACTTGCTCACATTCTTTGAACCTTAAAATAAATATCACAGTGTTTAAGAATGCTATTTCATGATGGTAATGATTATAGGCAAAATTCCTGCTAAAACTCATAATTATCAAAGCAGCACTAAATTTAAAGATGCTATTGCTCCTTTAAGTTTCAGATACGAAAAAAGATTGTCATATTAAGAATTGAAATCACATCTCACCTTGCTTAATGAGAGGACTACTAAAATACACTAGAAACACAAGCTTGTCCTATTTTTCCCCAGAAGTCACTAACTTTCATTCATAAAGTTACTTGGCTTTAGAAAAAAAGAAAGCTTTCCCCACTTAATGCATTCTGTTAGATGCTTACCTTTCTTAGGGAATTTTTCACTGACACATGGGCTGAAAAGTACATCTTTTTGGGGGCATTCAGTTCTGTTTTCCAAACCTTGTTGACTTGCAAGACGCCTTCCAATATTTTCAGATCTATTACCAACTGCACATCCTGACACAATATTCTTGAACGAAAGGCATTAATTATTTTCATATAAACTTGTAATTTGGAACCTCATTTACAGGGGAACCTCCAAGGAAAAGGTTATGTAAATCAGCCATGGCAGACTTTTCTTGGCTATACTTCATTTTCCCTTGATTCTCTGTAGACCTAGGTAGGGAACAATCCACCTGCAGTAATGTGGGCTTAACCACACTCTGAACATGGTGATTCTGTGCATAGGCTCTGCAATATTAGAATTTCAGAAACTGAGACCAACTGATCACAAGTGGGGCAGATCAATCCCAGCTAGCAGGTAAGTTCCCATCCAGCCACTTGCTCATTCCCTCCACTCTCCAGCAGTACAATGGAGAAAACTGGAAAGGCAAAAGGTGCAGGGGAAGCAAAATCACCCCTGCCTCCCAAGAAAGACCCCCACCAAACAAAAAAAACCCCACAAACTACCAAACCCACAAGTGACACAAAAGCAGTCACTCCTGACGTGTAGACCAATGCCCAGCAAACCATAAATAGTGGCTACTTTGCAAAAACTGACCCCATCCCAGTTTTATTGGGGAGCATGATACTGTCATCAAACAGTTCCTTGGTCAGTTCAGGTCAGCTATCGAATCTGTCCCCTCCCCTAACCAAATCCAGAACAAGCTGAGCTGTTACCACTGTGAAACTAAACCTAAATCTTCTTGCTCTTAATAGCAGGTCCTTCCTGCTACTGAAACTACAGTGCCCAAAACTTGAGATTAAAATATGCACAGTAACAAGACAACTATGTTAGAAGAAGAATACTTGCCATTTCTCTGTTGCTTTTTCCCAAACCAAACTTCAAGCGTAACGACCTACGAACCATTTCTTTTCGGCTAATCTTTGGAGAAAAACAACCTGTCTTTCCTGATTCAGCCCTAGGAGGACAGAGGGGAAGAAGTGACATAACTCTTTAGGAGAGCAATGAAAATATGCTGACACTTATTTATGGCTATTTCCTCTAGTTCTACTTTTTCTATTGCCATCTTGACAAGCTTTCCTAATAGGCACAAAAAGCTACTGTACCAGATCTTTTGCTGAGCTCCATTTTACCACATTAGAAGACCTGGTGATTTTAAGATACTACAAAAATTTGGTATGTTTTGAACACCAAACAAGATTGAGATTTTACATATCATTCATCAAGTGCTCTAGACCTAACTTTCCAATTTATCTTTAGTTTGAGAGTTAAGGCAAATTACCTGTATAATTTTTTGTTTGCATGCCTTTTACTTCTTCTGTTCCCTGTACTAGACAGATGATTTTCACCAGCAGTTGAAGGAGACAGTGAGATTTGTGATGACTCAAGACACACACATGGGCTTGCTTCAAAATGAACTACAGAAACAAATATTTACAGGGTCTTAGAATAGTCACATTTTTTTCAGATAAAGCCTTACAGTTAATACAATAAGGAGCAAGTTTTTAAACAGCACAGATTTGTTCGCTTGTTTTGTAGAGTGCTGGCTTGAAATTACTTTGACTTCCACTTTCCTTTAATATTAAACAAAGCTGTTGCTTGTAGCATCCATAGAAGCAGAAGAATGGAATCAATTGCATGCTACTGATATTATTACCTCAAGTTTCCACACTGCTATCATCAGATCAGTTCCTCAAACATAAGAGCTTAATAAGATAAATTAGACTCAGCCTTTATATTATTTGCAGTGTTTCTTTTACATCCCTAGCCAGAACAGTTAAAGCAACAGCAAATGAAAGAGCTGCTATTCCACTCAACATTTTTTTATTAAACAGATGCATTACTTCTGTCTTTAGGAAGCATTACTGATTTAGTTTGCTTATCCACAGAAACAAGAAACTGGGCTGCATCAAAAGGAGCGTGACCAGCAGGTCAAAGGAGGTGATCCTGCCCATCTACTCTGCTCTCATGAGACCTCACTTGAAGTACTGTGTGCAGTTCTGGTGTCCTCGACATAGAAAGGCCATGGAACTGTTGGAGCAAGTCCACAGGAGGGCCACAAGGACAACCAGGGGAGGAGCACCTCCTGCATGAAGATAGGCTGAGAAAGTTGGGGCTGTTCAGCCTGGAGAAGAGAAGGCTGCATGGAGACCTCATAGTAGCCTTCCAATATCTGAAGGGGGCCTACAGGGATGCTGGGATGGGACTCTTCATTAGGGACTGTAGTGAGAGGACAAGGAGTAATGGATTAAAACTTAAAGACAGGAGGTTTAGATTGGATATGAGGAAGAAATACTTCAATGTAAGGGTGGTGAGGCACTGGAATGGGTTGCTGAGGGAAGTTGTGAATGCTCCATCCCTGGCAGTGTTCAAGGCAGGGTTGGACACAGCCTTGGGTGATATGGTTTAGTGTGAGGTGTCCCTGCCCATTACAGGGGGGCTGGAACTTGATGATCTTAAGGTCCTTTCCAACCCTAACTATTCTATGAATCTATGATGAGCATGAAATGGTTTAATAAAGCAAAGCAATTGTCCACTGAGGAAAAAAAACTCTGATCTCCAGGCAAAACCAAACAGCCAATCTAGAAATTTCTTTTTACTTTACCTTCAGTTGGTACCGCATTAAGGAACTAAACAAAAGTATAACAGGATTTGTAGAATACTTGGAAGCACTCAAGGAGAATGGAGTGGTATTAAAGCATTGTCAAAAGTGTTTTGTTTTGTTTTTTTTTTTTTTTTCTCCTATAGATTGAGGTTTTTTAGGATCTAGAGAAAAGAGGAGGTGACTGGTCTCAACAAAAACTTTCATAATGGCAACAATTACATTTCACTTAGTGCGAAGACCTGCTATTTAAGTATCTAGGAGAGAGAAGACTACAGCTTTCAAAAGGTTGGAAGCATAGGAAGTCTTCACGGGTTTGTGTGCTAAGACACAAACATGAGTATAACCTAGGTGATACAGAGGGACTGAAAAAGACAAAAACATAAGGATGGCAAATTTGAGACATTAATAGAACTGAAAACAAGAAACAGATTTTGCTGTATGTCAGCCCATGTAACATAACAGTCAATGATGGACGTAAACAGACTAAGACAGGGAAGTAGTGCAAGGAGCACTGCTAAGTGAAGTTTATCAATGACTGCCTAACAAGAGCAAAAGTCGGTACTTTTAAAAGTCATAAACAACCTCTTTAAGCTGCATGGAAAAAGTGAAGGCACTGTACCTGGTGCTGGTGTTGAGCTGCTGGTGAAAATGCTACTTGGTAACAACTCAAAAGCAAAACTATGCTTTAAAGATCGTCTCTTCTTGCTGGACAAGCCCTGAGAGCAGTCAGCTGGAAGTTTTCGTTTAGTACTTGGAGTAAGAACCACTGGAGTCACAGATGAAAGTACTGAAATTAAGAAAGCCAAATTTGCATTAACAACTTAAAAGACTGAGAGTTTACAAAAATATAAATAGGGGTGTGTTTTGTTTGTTTTTAAACTCTACTTAAAAAAAAGAGTATTATTGTAAAAGAGTATCATTATAAAAGTTCAGCCAAAGAGCATGCATTTTGAACAGGCAAAGCAATCAGTATAGCTTAGGGGTTGGTCTTATTTTGTCGTTCTGCTGCAGAGTAGAGTACCAGAAAGGAAAATCCAAACCTGCACATTAATAACATAAGGGGGGGAAGTATGTATTAAGAAAAAAAAAAATCGCCATTTTATGTACAAAAAATTATTTAAGAGAGATTTGTAAGTGAAAGAATTTCAGTACTAGCAAATTAATTCCAAAGATGATACCATCCTGCAATGCTGCACTGAAGCTTTAGCATGCATTAGATGAAAAGCACAAGTTCAGTTCTGCAATCCTTGAACTGCATACCCACTGCTGCAGTGATTGTAGCTCTCCAAAAACTACAGTAAATGCAGTACCCTCAATAAATACGCATCTATATTCAAAGTTTTAAATTACTTAAACACAATCACTTGTCTTCAACTAAGTTCTAGTTCTTCAGTTAAAAAAAAAAAATAAACAAAAATTGTAGACTATAGTTGACAAATCCAGAAGACACTGCAGAGGTTTTATTTAGTACAAATACACTAATACCTACCGCTTCTGTCTTGTTGCGGTGTAGTGGAGGGTGTTCTGTTAGATTTAAATTTATTCAATGCTCCACTAACAACATCTGAAATGCAAGACAACAGCGAGGAATCAAATTTAAATATGAAGTTTGTCTTGCTCTATTTTCAACTCAAGTTTAACTTGCCTTCTTTGAGTGAGAAAAAACAAATCAGTTTAAATACTTGTTTTCTGTAAAGAAAACTATAAATCTTCTCACAAAAATATTTAGTAATTTCACAGTAGCTGAAAAATTCTATTTTCTGTGAGGGAAAAAAAAAAAAGAAAATTTTGTCATCCATGCATGATCTTGTAGAAAATTAAATTCTACTGGTCATTATGAAATTATATACGCCTTGTGATTTCTTGTAGGCAAACCTAGCAGGGAACCATTCAAGTCTTCCACAAAGTTTCAGTAAATCTCTTGCTTTACTAGACAGTCATCTTGAAGCTGAAAAGCTCTTGCAACTTTCAAGTCAGACCCAAACAGATGTATGAAAGTGACATACAACTTTTCTGTGAACTGTAGTTTTGGTTTGGGGTGTTATTTTTTTTGAAGGCAAAATTAAACCCAGCAGAGTAGTTTTACTCAGCATGAAGTTTTACATTTACCCTGTTTTTAAAAGTATAAAAATAGAAGTATTTTTATTAGGTACTATTGCAACCTGCAGTCCTAGTTCATAGCAAAGCTTAGCAAACTGCAAGCCTGTACTATTTCTTTTATGGCATCTAATAGCTATCAGATAGTTTAAAAACCTCAGCTATAAGAAAATAAAGTGTAATACTACTATGCTTTATTACATCTGGACAAAGAGTAGAAGCTGCCTACTACCAGAACCTATTCCACAGAGTTAAACAGATTCTAACTGCTTCTCATCTAAATGTTAACATTCACAAATATTTAACACTTTGCAACTCCAGGATGGTGTCCCTTCTTCAGAGTGGAAAAGTGGATTACACACACACAGGAAAAAACAAAACAAAAAAACCCCACAAACAAACAAAAAATAAAACTGCACCATACCTTGGCTCAATATATACAATAATAAAACCTCAATTTCAATTGCTGTCTTGTTTAATATTCCAGGCACATGAGCTGAATACATACTTATATTTTTATATCAACACATACAAGATCAGTGTTACAGTGGATGTGAAGTCAAGAATATGTGTTCCATAGTACTTCTTCAAAGAAAATGCAGAATAGAGAACATACCATTTGATTGGCCATTTTTGGCAAAACAAAGAAAGTACTGAATAGCTAAACTGAAAAAAACAAAAAACCCACACCAAAAAAAAGATGCCCAAACCAAACACATCTTTATCAGAGGACACAGTATCAAATAATATCCAAATGAGAGCTATGCTTCAAAACACAAATTAGTTGTTTTAATTTAAAACACATGCCACTTATATCCTTGCCTTCCCATGATCTGACTTAAATACCTAAGTTTCAAGTATTCAAGTATAATTTCAAAACTAGCAAGAAGAAAAAAAAAAAAAAAAGTCTTTAGTTTATAGAAGCCTTCCAGTATCTGAGGGGCGCCTATAAGGATGCTGGAGAGGGGCTCTTCACTAGGGACTGCAGTGGTAGGACAAGGGGTAACAGGTTCAAACTTAAACAGGAGAAGTTTCGATATAAAGAAGTTCTTTACTAGGAGGGTGGTGAGGCACTGGAAAGGGTTGCCCAAGGAAGTTGTGAATGCTCCATCCCTGGCAGTGCTCAAGGCCAGGTTGGACAGTGCCTTGGGTGACACAGGTTAGTGCAAGGTGTCTCTGCCCATGGCAGGGGTGTTGGAACTAGATGATCTTAAGGCCCTTTCCAACCGTAACTATTCTATGATCCTATGATTCTGCAACAGGATCTGGACCCCATAAAAAGGCCAGAATATTAATCTGGCTTCACAAATCTGAACACAAGCAAAATAGTTTCCTTGGCAGACAACAGCCACACCAGAATACACGCGAAGTAAATATACAGTAAATATTACTGAGGTATTGTATAGATTTTGCAAATCAAATCCAACAAATTTCACAGGCCTCTACGCTGCTTGTGGAAGCAGCATGTGCTTACAATCAGCAAACCTCAAGTTTCAAAATAATTCTCTTTTAGTTGCTGAAACTTTCAGACAACATGCCTACCCCCAACACTTTGGTGCCTCCTCTTCTTGCAGTCACTAGGAGATTCATTTTCACCATCTTCATGGCCCCCCAGTGAGAGAGTAGACTGAAAGGCGTCAACACCTAACATTGCAGGAATCTTTTCCAAGATGAATTCTGGTACTTGTCCTGAATTAGTTGAGAAATTATTATTATTTTTTTTTAAGTTACCTTAAAAGCTAAAAACTTGTATACAAGTATGTAAAATGGGACATTTTGATAAACATTTATCACCTTACCGATTTCTGCTGCATGGTCAATAAGCGTTTGCACAACAGCAGCTTGCAAGCGGATTTTTTTTTCTGTACTGGCTGACAGTTTTTCATTTTCATTCGAGTGCAAGAGGTTGGGAGCAAAAATCACTGCCAGATTACTGCTATCCATTCTGTTTTCTTTGGATCTTTACAAGAAAAATTTGAGGGTTTACACAAATTATGAGGGCATAAGCAGTGGAGAGAGAAAAAAATAAGAGAAATAGAGTTTGGGAAAAAAAAAGGACTAATTCACTTGAACTCTTACATACAGAGAATAATGTGTTTAGACTTACACACCCCAGGCTAAGTAAGCACCCAACTATGTTAATGAAATCAAGAGGTTACAGGTCCTGGTCAGTTCTGGGGAAAGCAAGGCACCACTTAGATTATATTGATTCTATCAGTCACTCCTTTTGTTTTCCAAACAAGAATGAGAAATACAGCTATGGAAGAATGGAATAAAGTCTAGTCTCCAGCAAAATACAGTTTCATTAAGGTAACACTTTGGATTTATAAAAGAAAAGACCACAACTGAATTCTAGAGAATTACTGCAGGTAAAGTCCTAAACAACTCACAGCAATCGCCTGGAAAGAGAAGTCATTAAAGGAACTGGGAGATCTCTACAAGGACTCTTTACACTGACCTTAGGGACACAGATCTCAGAAAGTTGAAAAAGTATCTCAAAGCTTGGATTGTTCTGTCAGCCATCAAACATGACAGCAACACAGTTGCAGTTTTCTTCTCACTTCCTAGCTGCTGAGCTTTGAAAAGTCCCTCCTGCAGGTGAGGTGGAAGGACGGGTTCTGGCAGCTCTCTAAAGAACTGTTTAAGAAGCCCTGCAACATCACATGGCAGTGCAGTTGAGAGGCAGTTTTCACCTTGATCCAGTTTACTCTGAAATTGTTCATAAAAAAAGATGAAGTCTTCAATACACCATCAAGATGCCTAAATTCAGACATTAATCCTTTAGCCCATATCAGAGAAGATAGTCATATCTTGCCCATTTTTTAGTTTCAGCCTTGTCATGTTTTACTTAACTACAGTACCTACAAAGAGACACAGATAATATTGTCAGACCACGTGTTAATTTATGCATTTCACATGTGCCCATCCTTCTGTGAGAACACTGCTAAACAAATATCCTTATGGTATCCAATGCACATAACTGCCAACAAATTTGTTCAATCACAAGCATACTCTTGTCTTCTAGAAAGTTGAAAAAATTCACAGGGAGGTGTGTGTGAGGGGGGAGTGAAGTTTGTCAGTTTCTGGACTAGAGCTCTTCTAATTTCTAAATAAAGTAATATTACCTGTCTACTTCCAATATTAAAGCTTGAATATTACTGAAAGGAGCCCCCAAACTGAAAATGTAGATGACCAAGTGAAATGCAGTTGTTTTTTTTTTTAAAAAAAGAAAGGCTTTCAATAGTACCTTTAAAGCTTTTAAACGAACAAGAGATCCAGACTTTCTGAAGAGTCCCTCAGTCTGAACATGTTCTTCCAAATACTTACAAGAATCAACAAGAAAGCTGAGGAAAAAACAGTAACATAGTTCTGACACTCAGAATGAGGTTTATATTTTACCAGAAAAGCTATTAAATGATAAACAGATAAAACATATATAGGATAGTTTTCCCCCAATTACAAGTATAAATAAATACAACTGAATGATAGCTATGGCTCTGAATTCCCATTTAACTTCTGCATCCCTTATTTTCCAACTAGGACTATTCTCCCATCTCCTATAAGCTTCAGCAGGCTTGGAATAAATCTGTTCCCTCTTCTGACAAGAGTTCAAGACCACAAAAAGAGCAAAGTACGCATAAATCTAAATATAAAGTGTTAATTTACCTTGGAATATAACCATATTCTGGCACAAGTGATTGTGGTAACGCATGAAAAGGTATTCCGAAGATTTTACCCTAAAACACAAAATTCAATTAATGTTTTTCAGAAGCTGATAGTGTACCAACTACATACAGTCAGGAAAAGCACATATTCCACAAAGTACAAAGGGAAGGATAGTTCAGACAAAGAACAGTCTCTCAGATAAGACAGATAGGAGGTACTGTCCAGAAAAGAACTACCATATCTAGCTATCTGCGTGTATGCTGTTACAGGTAATACCCTAGATCACAGTGAAAGAACAGAAAGGTTTTCTGCGGCATGTTTTGCACTTTTTATTTTACAAGGAGATCAACAGCAGGCAAGGTCCCCAAACCAGTATTATTCTGGTATTCTATTCTATTATTATATTCTAGTATTATATTCTAATATTAGAATCTTCTAGAATCTCATTGTACCATTTAAAATTGACTAAATCCTATTTTTCTTAAAAATCAACACAACACACTTGGAATGTTTTCAGTTTTAAGTGGGGTTTTTTTTGTTTGGTCCCCCCCCCCATCAGCTGATGCACCCAAGATTGCCAATTCAGGGGGAATTAAAACTCAACAGAATAGCATAGAAAACTGTTCTAAACTCTTACATTAAGCATCTGTACTTCAGAAACAGTTATGACTCTATTGTATTATAGCAGGACAAAAGCTTATCTGTTACATATTAGAAAACAAGCAATTTCTTCAGCATCTACTGATGCTTACCTACAGCACTTTGGGGAGAGTTCATCCAAGATCACTGCACAGTTGTTACAGTTATAAAAGCCCACATTTCAATGTTACAACTTGTACTCTTATTTCTCCGCCCCACCTCTTTCTACTTGTATTTGCTGAAGATGCAATCCAGCTCCTCCCCAAATAGAAGAGGACTGAGATCATACCCGAGTTGTTATCAGAGATGAACGCAAACTCTTAGTCATTTATACCTGAAATTTAAATTGCTGACCATGTTGAGAAAGTAGTTAAACAGTAACTAACCCATTAGGCCATCTCGGGCCTATTTGCCCTACAAAAACCACATGTAACTCGATAAGGTAAGAGAAGCAACAGTGTCATTGTATTCCAACTTGCCACTGAAAGTACAAAAAGAAAGCTAACTCCAAGATACATAACATTTAGGGTCTGGGTTTCCCTTCCCTCCCCCCCCCGTATTTGCAAGATTATGCAATAGAGACTTGCAAGTGATTTGTAATGCAACATTCAATATTTGTAACCAATACCCTCACTTTACTAGATTTTGATCTAAACATCAGAAGTAGCGACTTAAGTTATTCCAGTTGTCTGTTTACAATAGAAATAGAATGCATCCAGCAAAACAGTATACTCTATACCTTTGAAGTACCTTGTTCAAGTGTTATTTAAACATAATTTTCTTTCCCGTTTGTAAGTACCACAGACAGCTGCATACACATCTTTTATCATCACATACATTTATTATTCACAGCTCTTATTACCTTCCCTTTAAATGAGAGGGAGAGGGAAGAGCCTAGAACCACATGCTTGATAAGGCTTTTACTTTACCATTGCTCTTTTCATTTCCGAACAACTCCAGCATGTTTTTGTAATTTCCTCGGCTTATATTGACCAAGGGTCACTACAGTATTTTTTAATGTCTTCTCAGCCTTACAGAAAGCTCATTGTGAGAATGCCCAGTTCTTTGCCATACCAGTCGCACAGAGGACTTAATTAGGATGTGGTAGGGTCCATGCTTCGAGTCAGAGTCCACCAGCAAATCAGTACTCCGTAAGGGTCTTCAATGCTGTATAAACTGGCATCTGTTATGTTTAGTTTTAATTAAGAGCACTGAGACAGAAAGCACACTTTTTCCCTTCAATAAATTCAAAGCAGGTATTTAAGGTAACAAGATAGATTTCATTCCTTAGAACATAGACCTCTGTACCAAAATACATATAGCCATGTCTTACACTGAAAGACCATGAAAACAAAGCTCTTCAAAGCAAAAAACTAAGGAATCAAGTAAAAATAAGAAACTTCAAGAATTCAGAAACAATAGATATGTAATCTGAGAAATAATGCAGTGACAAAGATTTAAATTTCATTGTGAGTGACATTAAGCACAGTAAAGAGTAAAAAGCTTCTGTACAGATCAGATCAGGGGCATGCTTGCGTGTTTGCACGGCTATCAACTACATCAGCATAGAGGAACCAACTCCTTCATCATCCTGTCTACTTCGCAACATTCAGGTCGTAAATAGGGGTGCGGGTGTGGAGCAGGGAGAGGAATCTAGCATCACTAAACTAAACCACTACATGGCCACCCTGAAGAACATCTGGAGCATTCGTTTGCTGAGGAAAAAGGGGGAAAACCGACTTCTTCCCTTGCAGGGACTCAGCCGCTCCTCCCGCCTCAGAGAGAGGGCTAAGCCTTATCAGGGACAACCAAGAACAACAGCGTTACGGTAATGCCCCGACACCAGAATCGATGCCCACCAAGGACGGAAGGTTAGCTCCCAGGCCCACGTTAGCTTTGCTCACATTGCCGCAGCCACCGCGCTCACCCATTCCACCGCGGCGGAGCACCCCTAGGCACCGCGGCGCTACCATCCCCCTCAGCTCCCCTTACCTCCGCAGCCGCCGCACTGGGCTGCACGGCCATCTCCAGGCAGCTCCCACTCTTCACCTTAATTCCGTAAGAGGTCCGCAGATCCTCCAGCACCGCCAGCCGCACCAGCCTTCGCCTCTGCTCCGCCATCCCAGCACCAGACGCCTCCCCTCCCTTTCGCTCCCCAGCACCGCCCCTCACACACTACTCAGCACCACCATAACCTCCCGAACACCCTCCGCTCCCGCACCGCCGGTTACGGCTCAAACCCGGCGCCTAGCCCCACCCGCGCCTCCGATTGGGGAGCCAGACCGTTCGAAATCAGGCCCCCACAGCCCAACGGCCGGGGCGGGTCACTTAAATGGCGCCTGCTTTCTGTGAGCCTTATCAGCCTCTCTCAACTGCTAGGGCCTTCAGGCGATCGCGATGGGCACCTAAAGGCCCTCCCTCCGGGCCGCGGGCGCTGGCGCTGGGCGGCGGTAGCGCGGTGTCTCCCGGGAGCTCCTGGGGTCTGTTGCCGGGTGGTGTTCGCGAAGGGCGGAGCTGGGCCGGGGGTTGCCTGGTCTCTGGGCAGTGCCTGCTGGGGCGCAACAGTCGGAGCAAGCAGGGGGAGGGCATCTCAAACACTACAGCCGCGTTTCCTTCCTCTCTCCTCCAGTAACTTACAGGCCAGTGTTACCAAGTTTTAGGGTTAGCTTGGTTGTTTACTTGGAAATGCTTGTTTGTTTGCTTGGCAATAAACTTTTAATTTAAAATGGTAAACCACTGCAGTTTTGTGAAGAAACTCAATTCTTAAAGGAGGAATGAATATGCGGTGTCAACTTTGATTGTATTGGGATACAAAAAAGATCGGAGGTGCTTGCAGCAGCGGTAGTCGGTGGTGGTGCTACCTCCTGTGGTAGCTTTGGTCTGTGAAGATACATCTGACATCATTCACCATTTTCGGTGGATAGAGGCATAATTCACAATTTAAGTGGCAGTTAAACCATTAACATCAGGTTTGTTTGTACTTTCTAAATTTGGGGTTGTTTACCTATGCCAAACTATGTTCACATGCACCTTTTCCAGGGGGGTCATTTGGGGTTTTGTACTGTGTTACAGGAGGGACTGCATTTATTTTTATTATTTTTTGTTTAAAAGTTTCTGTTCCAAAGGTAACTTACGTTAATAACGGTCAAATTAACAAAATGCAATCTTTCTGTGTGAAATCAGAAATAAACACTGTAGCAAGCACACTAGCAAAATGCTGTAGAAAGGAAAAGCTTTTTAGCTTTTCCTTTATAAATGTTATTTTGCAAGTTCTGAAGAGAGTCTGAGGGAAAGAGAATACCACAAAGTTTAAATTCATGTTAATAACCACATTATGGTGATCTGAACACCTATGAACATGAAAGGTAGAGAGTAAACCAAAGGAGGATAGCTGTAGTTTTTCCAGAAGTCATCAAAATAAAAACAGGGTAAAAAAAAAAAATCAGAAAAGCAAACAAACCCCTAGAAAGTTGTGTGGAATAAAGACCTAGCAGCAATAATAAATAGCAGATTAGACATGAATTTTCATAAGTAAACCCACAGGATTTTGATTAGGAATGTCAAAATCATGCCATTGAGCAAAAGTAATATTCCTCTAAATGCAGTTTTAGTGCAGGCTTAGTGTAAGTAGTATTATCTGTCCTGGCACTGAAATTGCATGAAAATCAAAATCAACAAACCTAAAATATCACTGATGACAAAATTAAAAGGAATAAAATTAATGGGTATCATATAATAGGGTTTAAACGATTTCTGTCCTACTTAAATAAGTTTTCTGTAGTAATGATGAATTACACAAGAGGGAGCTGTGATCTGATAAATATAGCAAGAACTTCCATGTCAAGTATTTCCATTCAGTATTCACAGAAGGAAAAGCACATGATGATTGTGCTGTATTTTTTTTTTCGCCAAAAGAGTGATGGAGATAATCCTTCTACATTTTGCAGAAACATTTGCAACCAAAGTATTATCTAGTAATTTTGTCCAAAACGTCAAATATTTTCATATGTTTTTGGTGACTGTTTCAATATATTTCTGCTTTATTTACAGGTAGGGACTGGAGCAGAAAAATTACTTTGCAAATAAGAAGTAGGCATTCAGTTTTGGGACCAGTTTTAGCATTCCAACTCAAATTACACTCTTCCAAAATTAAATTGGGAAAACCCCCTGTAAACTGCTATTTAATGACTTCCCTCTCCCACCCCCCTCCGAATTGTTTAAGATTTGGCATGTTAAGTTTCTGTCCTTTTAGATAATTCTAATTTTCAGAGGCTATAGATGAAATCCTGCCCTGAATGAAGTAAATGGCATAACTCTCTTTTGTCATCAGGAGGGCCAGGCTTACACCAATTTTTGCATCTAGCATGTAATACACAAATGTATTTGTACACACACACTCAGACACTCTTGCACTATCCATATATAGGTATATGTTTACATTTTTGGAGAAAAAAACCCCACATGAGCACCTACCTTTAGTGTGACATTTGTGAATTTGGAAGCTACTCCAGGAAGGAGAGCTTTAAAAGAGTCAAATGTTTACCAGTAGTCTCATTTCAGTAACCAGTCAGAACAGCCAGCTGCCCAGCCAACGGAGACTCAGCCAGACGAAGCAGAAACGAGTTGCTTCAACAAGCAGAGTAACACAGTGAATAATACAGAAAACAGATCTTACTCTGAAGTACTCTTACTCTTGCTGACCAAACTCAGGACTTGGTGGGGAATAGTGTAAGTATCCCTCATTCTGGTAGTAAAAGGGCTATTTCTGCTTTGCTGCTTCAAGCAAACAAATGGAGGGCAGAAGGATCATAAGGGCAGACTGTGAATACAAAAAATCATGAGGGCAGAAAGCCAGACCAATCCCTCTAGGAGAAACTGAAAAGTAGCTGCAAAAGGGACATTTATGTATTGATGTCCAGAGTCTGACTACAAGTACAGTTTATTCTGAACACATAACTCTTTCTTGTGTCTTTCCTGGCTTTCTGTCTTAATGAGGAATTATTTAATTCCCAGTTGTCATCTCTCCGTGCTGTTCAGCCTATGTTCAAGTTAGTTATGTCCCTTTTCCTTCTCCCACTCTCTGCTGCTGCTTTGTCTTGTTTCCAGTAAACAATTTTGCCCAGGATCAAAAGTGTTGGGGGATCACTGTCATGAAACAGTCTCCGTACTTGCAACCATCCAGAATTATATCAGAAGCAAAACAATCTGTATATTCTGAATACTTTCAACAAGTAAGGTTAACTTGAAGTGTATTTGAAGAAAGAAAATAAGGTTAGAAAGATGTCTTCCAAACTGACATTCAACATGAATTTACTCTGAACCATGGTTTGAAGATTCTATAGTAATAATATAATTCTTTTTAAGCCATGTTTCATTTGGGTTACAAATTTGGTCTCAACTTACAAGATTTGTTGCTTAGGCTGAGAAATTTGAAAAAATGCCTTCTACCTCACTAAGGAAAGGGACAAGGTTTTAAAGTCACATACTGTCTTGGAAAGCAGCATGTGAAAGTTAAAGAGTGTGTCTGATTCAAAGCAGCTTAGCTACTGATGATACCATACTGGTCAACTCATTGTAGGCATTTTCTGTTGCAAGTGTTTGATGTTTTCAAACATTTCAGGCTGAAACTTGGAGTTTATACTTGGAACTTTAGCAAGTATAAACTTGGCAAGTGACGACTGGAAAAAGGGAAATATAACCCCATTTTCAAGAAGAGGAAAATGGATGAGCCCGGGAGCTACAGAGCAGTCAGCTTCATCTCTGTGCCTGGTAAAATCTTGGAGCGGATTCTCCTGGAAGGGATGCTGAGGCACATGAAGAACAACAAGGTGTTTGGTGACAGCCAGCATGGCTTCACTAAGGGGAAGTCCTGACTGACCAATCTGGTGGCCTATGATGGGGCTATGAAACTGATGGACAGGGGTAGAGCAGTTGATGTCATCTACCTGGACTTGTGCAAAGCATTTGACACTGTCTCACATG
>JANRGW010026340.1:0-37064 GCA_024733675.1 Psilopsiagon aymara | reverse complement strand
TGATTTGTGTTATACCTTAGTTACTAAACTGTTCTTATCTCAACCTGTGGGAGTTGCATTCTTTTGATTCTCCTTCCAATCCCTCCAGGAGCAGAGGAAAGAAAAAGGGGGAAGTGAGTGAACAAACTGCATGGCTGATTTATGGCTTCAACCACGATAGTTCTTTATAAGTGCTAATAAAGTAAAAAAAAAAAAAAAGCAAAACAAATTAGCTGGTACACTAAAGGAGAGAAGATACTAATTAGCACATGTTTCAGTGTATATGCCTGACTAACAGTTCCAGTAGTTTACAAACAGTTTTGTTTAAATAGGAAACAATTTACACATAGAACCGTACCCTCAGCAAGTTTGCCAATGACACCAAGCTGGGTGGTTCGGTTGATACATTTGAGGGAAGGAATGCCATCCAGAAGGAACTTGACACGCTTGTGAGGTGGGCTGTTGCCAACCTGATGAAGTTTAACCATGCCAAGTCCAAGGTCCTACACCTGGGTCAGAGCAATCCCAGGCACAACTACAGGTTGGCAGAGAAGAGATTGAGAGCAGCCCTGTGGAGAATGACTTGGGGGTGCTGGTCAGTGAGAAAATGAACATGAGCCGGCAGTGTGCTCTTGCAGCCCAGAAAGCCAACTGTATCCTGAGCTGCATCAAAAGCAGCGTGACCAGCAGGTTGAGGGAAGTGATCCTGCCCCTCTATTCTGCTCACATGAGACCTCACTTGGAGTATTGTGCGCAGTTCTGGTGTCCTCGCCATAAAAAGGATATAGAACTCTTGGAACAAGTCCAGAGGAGGGCCGTCATCATCATTACAGCAGTCTCAGAGAATATATTAAACATTCGTTACCTTTTTTTTTATACTTGTATCAGTTTTTTAGCTTGATATTTAACATATTTAGAGAGAACACCCTCGCCACAGTGCTTAGAAAAGTGTACATATTTAGGTGTCTCTTTTCTTTTCCTTCCATGTATTCTTTATAATTGCACCTGTAAACATGGTAACTATGGTTTTAAATAGCAGTTTAAACATTCCAGTCATGACCTTTATTTTTAGTTTTTGCTAAATTTCTTGCAGTTTACCAGGAAATTTCTGTGTATGCTTTTGCTGTCTCTTACTCTCCTTCTCATATCCCTGCAACCTGTCTGCCACAAAGGAGGAAGAATAATGTGCCATGTGGCAGTCATTTACTCAAACATTACCACGCACAGGCTACATGATAGCTACACAATTCATTCCCCTTTTCACTTCTCCCCTTTATTTGCAAACACTTATATAGATTTTTGTCCACCTTAACTGGTTATCATACTAGGAAAGAGCTGGGCTGGTGCAAACGTCATGAAGGACAAGGCCAAATGCAAGGTCTGTACATGGTTTGGGACAATCCCAAGTACAGCTATAGGCTTGGCAGAGAATGTTTTGAGGGCAGCCCTGATAAGAAGGACTTGGGGGTGACCTGTATGCTTGCAGCCCAGAAAGCCAACTGTATGCTGGGCTGCATCAAAAGTATCATGGCCAGCAGTTCAAGGGAGTCTGCATCTGCAGTACTGTAAGCAGGTCTGGGGTCCCCCACTTAAGAAGAACATTGTTCTATTGGAGCAAGTCCAGATGAGGGCCATGAACATGATTAACAAACTGGAGCACCCCTCCTGTTAAGATAGGCTGAGAAAACTGGGGTTGTTCCTTCTGGGGAAAGAGAAAGCTCAAAGGAGACCTTATAACAGCTTTCCAGTATCTAAACTTACAAGAAATATGGAAAAGCCTACAAGAAATATGGAAAGCCCACAAGAAATATGGAGAGGGACTTTCTACAAGGGTATATAGTGGCAGCACAAATGATCATGGCTTTAAAATCACAGACGGTAGATTTAGATTAGATATCAGAAAAAAAGTCTTTCCTGTGAGGGTGCTGAGGCACTGGCACAGATTGTCCAGAGAAGCTATGGATGGCCCATCCCTGGCAGTACTTACGGCCAGCTTGGACAGGGCTTTGAGCAACCTGATCTAGTGGAAGGTGTCCCTGCCCATGGCAGGGGGGCCGGAACTAGATGGTCTTTAAGGTCTCTTCCAACCCAAACCCCTATATTATTCTATGGTGCTATGAAACTTACTATGAAAAGGACAGGCTTACATTTGTATTTATATTTACTGTGAAAATGAGTAGTCTAATAATGATTTCTTGATATTTTGCTTCTTGTTATTTGACATTCTGAAAATGTATGACTGTGTGTGATTGTATGTTTGAAAGTGACTTATTATGAATATAACATTGGCAAAACATAAAAAGATTAAAAAAAAAAACCAAAACAGCAGCACATGTTCTTAAAGGAGCAGCGAGTTCTGGTGCAATAAGGTAGACTAATTTGGTAGAAGTATTCCAGAGGGATCTGCTAAGATTACTTACTGGAGCAGTAAGATTCCTACCTCCAGTTTACCTGGAGGGGAGCAGTCAGATGCGACCATTGCTATCTACAGCAGACTCTAACCAGGTAGATGTAAGATGCATTGTAGCAGAGTGAGGGGAAGTATGCCAATGGCATCAGGATTTCAGCATAAATTATGCAAGTGGGCAAATACTGCCAGCAAACAATGAGTAAAACAGAAGTGACTTGAAATAACATATGTTCCTGAGATCAGGTGTAGGGAGCAATTAAACATTTTTTGCAATTTTATATAACAGAAGGTGTGAGTTACCAATGCAAGAGCTCCACAGGAGTCGTGGCTAAAGAAGAGAAAATGCTGTGCCTGAAGTTTGCATGGACACTGGACAGAAAGTGGGTTTTTTAAGAGGTAACAAAATTCACACTGAAAACCCAAAGGAAGAATAATATCTGATTTCATTTGAAAACTGCTAACTGAAATGTTTGTTGAGACTGCAGACACAACAGCAAGGTAATTTCACAACAAATGTTCCCCTGAGTGCTGGATCTCCACTTCACTGTCTGCAGTTGATGCAAAGAACATGCTGAAAATCAAGCAGTGAAGCAAGCTGCTAAAGCCTGGCTTTAGCATGTCAGGATGTTTAACTTATGTATATTTTTTAAAATGTGTCAAAATACATCAAAATATGGAGCACAGCAGTACAGCTCAGCCATATGAGTGGTCATGAAATGGGAAAAATGGATGCTCTCTTGTGTCCTTCATTATGGGAATGTTACTCTGCTGCTTTTGTTGTCAGCCCTACCTTCTCACGTACTGTTGCTGCAGGGAGACACTTGTATTCTCTAATTTCAAACATGCTAGGAAAAATTCTGCCCTGCTGCAAGCAATGAGAGTTCAACTATTGATTTCTGTGACTTTCTCTAAATTGTGTGACCAAGGAATGCTTCACTGTGCCAGGTGGATCTGTTTGTGCTGGCTTCAGGCTGACCTTTTTTCCCAGCAAGGGAAAGCCAGTAGTGTTATCAGCCCCTCCTTTCTTAGCTTTCCATTATTTATAAATAAATTCTACATTCTGAGCCATTGTACTCCTTGCCCAGGTCTCTGATTTTCTGCTTGATCAAGATGTGATTGATGGGG
This sequence comes from Psilopsiagon aymara, assembly GCA_024733675.1. Taxonomy (NCBI): domain Eukaryota; kingdom Metazoa; phylum Chordata; class Aves; order Psittaciformes; family Psittacidae; genus Psilopsiagon; species Psilopsiagon aymara. The sequence continues at coordinate 33,550 of JANRGW010026340.1, read as the reverse complement.
TTAAACTTCTCCCAGTGAATTAAATCCTCTAAGTGCAGTATTGTGTCTGTCTCCAAACACTTGCAATGCACAGACATACTTGCATTGTCTGATTCTGTGATTATTTGCTATGCAATTTCTTAATCTCTTTTTAATTCATACACAGAAAATATTAGTTTGCTATAAGAAGAAACCCTCAAACCTTCCTCCTAGGAAAAGGTCTTGAAAAACTGAAATCAATGCTTTAGGTTTTGTTCCTTTTACTGGCATGACAACCACACCTCTGATATGCTGCATTGCCATTTCTTTTAACCTGGGTCAATGATCAACTTTGGCCAGATACCTGACAACACACTGCATACTCATTTGGCAGAAAGACACGCACTGTACCTGAAAGCAAAAGGTAAAAAAGGAATGATGGATAAGTTGAAGGAGATTTTCAGACTTACAAGTCTGAAGGGGATATGAGAAAAGTCAAAACAGCATTTATGAAACGATGTAAAGACAGTGATGTAAACATGTTTTTCACATCTTTTACAAGGTGCAGGAATGAAAAAATGCAGAACTATATGGCAAGTGTAATGCTTTGGCCCAGCAGAAGCAGCCCAGTAGAGGATTTTATTTTTCCATCTTAAGTGGCCTAGAAAAACTAAGCTTTGGCATTGGGGAAAGGAAAGGTTACAGATTATTAGAGGCCTGAGAAAGCATGCATGCCTAGATCCACCTGGAAAAGATTGAAAATGCTGTCCCTAACACATGCAGATTCATACACAGTGTATCTTCAAAAGGAACAGAGTTAAGCAATATTTGTTAAAGCAAGTGTCGTAAAAGATTCTAAACACTTTCTTCTTAGTGTAAATAAATAATTTTGGTACATAATATTCCACAATGACCATTATTTATTTTTATTGTTTCCACTCAGGAAAACTAAATGCATTGGAACAGATCCCTCCTCCTGTGTTTGGCTTCTTTGAATTGTTGGACAGGTCTGAAAAGAGACTGGAAGTCGGCTGCTGTTGCTCATTCGAGATTTCCCTTGAGGTGTGAAGAAAGGAAAACCTTGGAAAAGACAATATAGTTGCTCTTACATTTCCGTATCAGCTTAGCAAATATGTTAGGCGTACCAGAAGACTTTCCTGCTCTCACTTGCACCACAATGAGGGCCCCAAAATCTTCAGAGCTGGGGAATCTGCTGTTAAAGACTCAGCTGGGTCCCCAAGAGGTTTCCTTACTCAGACATCATCCTATGAGGACCAGATGTCATATTAGATGCAAAAGGGTATGACCGAAAAATTAAATTAAAACATGTACAAAGCAATAAGGAAAATTATGTGTTGATGATTTCAGTCTTGACCATCTCTAAGCTCACTTAGGTTTACCTTCATAAATGCAAGGTATTTGCAAACTCAGCTAGTGCACATGCATTCAGAACGAGAAGTCTTATATCAGGTTGTTCTGCACTGAATAAGATCTAAGAAAAAACAAAACATAAAATTAAATGGATCGGTGCCACAGTTGTGGCAGTCACTGTAAATGTCCTCCTAAAAACATCTTTGCTGAAATTGGACTATGCAAGGAATTGGCATTAAATATGGATGAGAAACAAAAAATGAAACCTGAATCAACTACCCAGGTATCTCATCTACCTCTTACTTGCACATCTGTTTTCCTTTAAATAAAAAAAAAAAAAGTCAAAAAAATTGCCATATCACATGCAGCCATTTAATAATGGAATTAATTCTTTTAAAGAAGATATTAATTTGAATGTATCTGCTATGTGAACATAACAATCAGCCTTCAGAAGGCTGAACAAAAATACTTTTCCTGAAAAACAGGTAGGATTTGACTATACTGCTCAGCTTATTCATGAATAAAAAGCTTGTATATAGTACAGCATTGCTGTATAAAATTACAATACCTTCAGTGTAATAGAAAAGGGCTAATTTAATACTCCTATTGAATTTGATGACCAAGAATCCAATGAGCAAGAATATACATAAGAGCTGATTTGGGCTAAAGTATGCTATTGATTTCCATTCATCCATTTGCATACTTAGTACTGCATGATAATTGCCTAGGAGTTGTGTCTATAAAACAAAACACCTTATTTAATTCTGCCTTAATATTTGAAATTTTAAGTGTTTGGTGGATTTATTTTTGTTTCTCAAATAGTAAGTGTGTGCAAAAGGGTCTCTATCCTAATAACTGTTTCAAAAAAGAAAATAATATAGCCGAAGTAAATCATGGTCATTCATCATGGACAACAAAATTCTGAAGCCAGGCATTGTCAAAGTATTACTATCTTTGGGAAAAGTTTTCTCCAGAACTATAGCAAGTATTTACTGAGAAAAGACAAAAGTTATCAGTAGCTTATCTCTCTTTGCATTTCTAACATCCTTTTTACGGAAGTGATTAGCTATTGTGAGGAGGCCAAGAGCTTATCTCTCTTCTGTGCCATGGGAAGAGGAATTTTGTAGCATTTAAATCTAATTTTTAATAAAACATTTGGTGGGAAGGGCAAGTCATCTCCCTCTGGAGGAATTATAAATGCTTTTATTTGGTTTGGACTTCTAGTGTTCTGATTTTCTTTCACAAATGACTAATTAAGCTTTCACAGCTCCAAAAGGCTAGAGTTTCAATTTACTTTGACCTCAGAGGATTGCTTTAGTAAGTCATCGTCTAGGAAATCATGCAATGCAAGCTTATTCTTAATATATTACATCAAGTGATGATATCCCACTCTGATGTTAATTTCAAACTTAATTAAAAACCAAGCAAACAAATAAACAAAACAACACCCAAAAGGGGAAAAACAGCCCCAATCCTTTCATTGTGCTAGATCATCATTTCATGAATGATTTGAAACAGAGGTTCTCCTTCAACATGATTTTTAATATTTTTAATATTATTAATAATATAATATTATTTATTGTATTATTAAATTACATTAACATTTTAAAATAATATTATTTAAATTATATTAAGGATAACACTCATAGAAAAAAGTATTCTTTTTGTCTCTGTTTTTCAGGCCGATGAAAAATATGGCTGCTCATTGCCATGCCACTTCAGCTACTGGACCACCCAAGACCTTTCAAGGCTTGAGCTGCTTGATTGCCAATACCTTATAAAGCTTAATATTGTATGTCTCCTTTGATAATCAGAACTTGGTTTAAAATATGCCAGTCTGGTAAGAAATGAATAAAGCTGACGCAGAACTTATTTTAGTGGGTATATCCAATACTAAATGTCACATTTTACTGGTTGACACACATTTATCACTTCATTTCACGGTACAGTAAACAACTCATAAGTCACTGGCTAATTTGATTGACAGTAGCCTTAGGCATTCTTTAACAATCATGTAGTATGCTGTGCTAAGTCAGACTTTTAGGGTAATGGACCCCAAAAATATATGTATTAAAAAAAAAAAAAAAAAAAAAAAAGTCCTATAGTCTGCTAAAAATGAAGCAAAAGGAGGAAATCAAAAATGCGAGAACAATAAATTATAGATTTTTCTCATTTGGTTAAGTAACAGCTTTAATAGCTTTCTCTAAGAACTGAGTGCACTCAATTGAACATCTGCTTTCCAGCTGTGTATATTGATATATTACCAGGGGTTTATTCTCTTCTACTTTAAATATATCCATAAGTTTTTCGGAGCTCCACTACCTGACTTTCTGACAATGGCTTGATTGTGAAAGATATAAAAATGTCAAAAATTCTGTAGGTCATTTTATGCCCAGGATATTATTTTTCAATTGAATCCAAAGACAGATGTCTATGAACAATTAAACCATTCTCCAATCACACCTTGTTCCAGCTGGGATCATAGAATTAAAAGGAAATAAGCCATCATGATTCACTTATTGCCGGAGTACCTAGTGTTTCCTGTACTGCTGATAGATTCTTATTAAACAATTCTGTCGATGGAAAATGAATATTGTCCACTGCTTGAACTTCTAAAGTTAGTTCTTTGATACTAAATTTGATTTTCTTCTCTTATAATAATTCATACACTTAGTGACTGGCTTCAGAAATTCCCATTAGATGGAGATTATGTTATCTAAAGCTTACTAAATCCCACGTCAGGTCTCAGAGAGTTTAGCTGTAAAGTAGAACACTGAAAAGATCTGTAGTGAAAGGAAAAACTTGCTAACAAACAAAAAAAATGTAGCCCAGTGCCTTTTCTATCGAAGGAGATGTGGAAAATATTTACTTCTTCCCTCCCATCTTAAAAATGAAGCTACGTTTTTCAACTCCCTTTGCCACTGTTTCTTGTTTGGCAACCACAAAGCTCAGTTATACCCTTAGCAAGGGGCCATAAAACGTGCTTATGAACCAAAATATCATCAGTATGTTTATGTTTTAGTGATTCACAACAGCTATACTTCCATTCATGTGGGGAACATCTAATTTCCAGACTGTTCCCAGAAAGGCTGTTAATAAAATATTTCTGCATTTTCTAGATAGACAGTTTATGATCTTAGGTTATATATTCTGAAAGATATATGCACTCTCACCATTTGCCCTGGCCATGACAGAGCAGACACAAGCAGTCTTTGTTTCAAAAAGCTAATATAAAAAAGGAGAAACCTATTGATTGATTTGTTTAATTTTATAAAATGGCACCAAAGAAACATGATTGAATCTTTCAGAAACACTAGCAATTAAGAGGACAATTTAAAGTGTCTAAGTTAAATATATATTAGTCTTGATAGCTTTTGCAAAAGGTTGATGCATATTTAACTTCCAACTATGGAATTTGCAATATAGCTAGAAGTAATTTCCCTTAAAATGCTGTGATTCTCAAAACGTCAAAGGAGTCAACTGAAAGATACATTCAAAAGACGGAGTTGATGCAACTGTGTTTTTCTGTACCACTGCAAGCCTGTATTATGTGCACTGGTTTATATTACACACTTCTTGCACATGTCTATACACACTTTTAAAAAAAAATGCAAGGTCAGCTTCTGCTCACAGGCTTCAACCAAGGAAATCCTTTAAGCAATGTTTAAATTCAGCAGAGGAATAATACCATCAACATCAATGAAACTCCATGCATGTTTAAGTGATTTAAATGTTCACAGGTTCAGGGTACTTTTAATTAGGATTCATTCTCTTGTAGCACTGAGCACTAACATGCCTTTCACATTCTTTCGCATCTGCCCACTGTTTAGAAGAGAAGAAATTTGTAGGGACAGCTAGCTCCCTTTTCTTTAGAACAACTGACATATAGAACAAAGGACTGCACCAGCCTTGCTTCAGGCTTGAAACAGAAACAGCAAAATTCGCACAGGTGTGCAAACCCCAATCCCCTTCCTTTTCTTACATTTTATCTAATAATACTGGGACACACAAGCTCAGATATGCTTAAAAATCAAGAATAAGGTACACATATTAACTAAACATGAGAAAATTAAGGGAACACATCAACATTCACACAATATATAAATGGCAGAAAAAAGAATTTCAGAATTTCTGAGATTTTGACACATCAGTCCCTGCTTCATCTCCAGCAGTTCACCGGCAGTTAAGGATTGAGGGATCATAACTAAATATTCAATTGACTAAAAAGTTGTTCTCTGCTGATATAACATGCCTAAAATCTCACGTTAAATGTGGAGTAAATCTTGCTGACTGATGTAGGAAAGAATATTTCTTTAATCAACTGCTTATTCTTTTCTCCAGAATTGTTACGTGTGGTGAAAAGCCACCTGATAGTTGCTGTTTTCAGGCCACTGCATTTCCTTTCAGGCTTCTTTTTTTTTTTTTTTTTTTTTTTTTAATGGTTTAATTTATCTTGAAAGATAAAATCTGAGAAATGCTTAAAAATGAAGTCCTTTATAAGGCTTTCAAATGCTAATAATTGGTGTCCAGTAATGGATCTTCTTTTTCCAAAGATATATACATTGCTTTGTTTGTCTTTCACAAAGTTTAACTTGAGGCACATGGCTGGAACATGCATAGCTGAGCCCTGAGTTGCACTAAGCTTACTCTGCAGTGGAGACTTCAGTGGAGCAAGACAAATTTCCCCATAGGTTCACTGAGAGCTTAGATGTACTCTTGCCCTGGAAACACCTAAATCCCTGCATCGGTTGTAGCATCATGTTAAGGTGAGGAACTTAAAAGTCTTTGCTAAAGTGCCAATGCAAAGCAAAAGCTTTGCGTCTTATTTTATATATTCTGTATTTTCTATGTATTTACTGAGGCTTAAGCATGTAAAGTCATTTGCCCTCTGTCTGGATTAAAATACTTAGAATCCTCAAAATTAGCAGCACTGAATTATACTGTGGGTCAGACTGGACAAAATCTGTCAAGAAATTCTATTTGCTTTTGACCTGCATTATTGATAAACTGAAATAATACAAAACAATAGATACACCTGTATGTGACTGAAAAGAGTCTTATTAATTGTTTCTGGTTTAATATCTGAAATCAAAATGGTGACATTCTAATTAGCATCCAAAGGATGCTAAGGTATAAAAGTGCTGCAGCAGGAGTTAATGTTAACAGTGTGAAAGATTTACCCTCACATCTGCGAAAGTCATAGCACATTGGATAAGCTCCAGCAGGTAAGAAACCATTGTGTAGGAAAGGAGAGTAATTGTATGTCATAGGATCAAAGGACTGCTCAAAATGTTAGAGGAAATTACTACACAAGTTTAGAAGCAAGGTTTTCTCCCTCATGCAAAGTGTGCACTGATTGTCGTATGGGGCCAGTGAAAGAGATGACTGCATGTCCTAAGGTAGAACATGAGTAACAATGTCAGGAGGCTATTGGCAAAGCAATTAGTAAAACAAGCTGTGGCATACAGATTACACTGCTTTGTCATACCAGGGAGACTTAGAACACGAGGTTTCAAACCAGGAACCAAGTGAAACTCCCACAAGAGGCGAAGGCTAAAGAAAGATCCATTTATTTTGGGTAGTGTTAGGGTGGGTTTAGTTTTGCAAAGTAATCCCAAGTTTGACTTAAGCTTCAGAGAAGCTTTTTGTAAGGTTTCTTGCTGGTTTTTTTTTTGCAAATTGAACTTTATTTGGTTAATATAGCTCTGTTTTATGATTTATTGCTTTAAAAGTCATATCCGAAAGAGAAGTGGTGGTGTGTTTTTTCTTTTTCTTAATACTAAATAAACTTGTTAGGTGAAACTAACTCTTTTCTGACCTGAGATAGTTGCAAATGTTGATTAAACTGCTTTCAACCTGCCTTCAGGTGTTAAATTCAAAGTCTTCAGCAAAAACTAAATGAAACACTCTTCCTGCCTCCATTGGTAAGAACTTGCCAAGATATTTATTAAGGCAGCAAGCGTCAGGCAAGCAGTAACTTGAATAAAAATCAAATACTGATGTCAAGATTTGGAGTTTTTTTAAAGTCCTTGAGATTAGTCCCTCTTGATTTCCCTTGAAATTAATGATGACAACAAAAAAGATTTAGTCGAGAATGCAGTGAGCTTAACCAAGAGCAAATCTTCAAATCCTACTCTATGAGCAACTAATCCTGAGAGATCAAGTTACAAAAAGCATTTGCAGGATTTTTTTTCCAGCTTTCTTCCCATGAAGCTATAACCTAATGAAACAAACAAGCATGTTGCAAGGATGAACTTGTGAAAGGAACAATAGTATCATTTTCTGTTCTGCAAAACAGATGCATACTCTAAATCTGCATTTTTCATGATTGTGTGTATTAATATACAACTAATACATGGTCTGTGTAAGGAATATGCACATACTGTAATAGAAGATGCTAATCATCCACTTTAATTAACTCCTGTTGTTTTTAGGAAAACTGCAGATAAAAACTCAGAACAAAAGATTCTATCTGTGAACTCATTTATTTGATTCAAAATATTAATATTAGTTATTACAGAGCACATGTTCCTCAATGAATTCATTTCCTCATCAGAAAATCAATGGCTTAGTGATCACATGTAATTTAAAATACTTTTTAAAGCTAATGTTGACCCACATCTCCACTTATGACAATGTGTGGGGTATTCAGATGAGAAACCTAGAATTAAGAGGCGTTAGAATTGTTTGCGAGTGTGCCATGCTGAGAGCACACACCATGTGCTGGCCCTTGCTCTCAGGCAAAAGGATGGGCACCAATTTGTTTTATTTTTGATATAGATTACATTTCCTTCCAGAGCTTCTACATCCCTTAATGAGTTGCCAGCAACTGCAGAACTTCTCCATATTCAAGATATTTTTGCACAAAGGGAATCTCAAGATTTTATCCCTGAAAAAATTTGTTATAATTTAAGAGCGACAAGGATAAATAATATTGTTAACCCTGCTGTTTCTTCAAATGACACACACTGCTGAGTTGAAGTAGTGTGATATTTGTTGTATTTATTTGATTTTTTATTTTGTTTGGTTTTGTTTTGTTTATCAGGCACTCCTGGTTATGAGGAGCAAATGTTGCAAATACAGAGACAGAATGAAGTTTTTATTCAGCCACACTTGTTCCGTTTATCTCAGATCAGCTTTCTAAATTCAAAACCAGCATTGTCTTTTGACAGAGGCATCATTCGTAGAGTTACTACTGCATCTGCCTTGTGATATTAGTCCTTACACCTTTCTTAAACTTTTTTGTCAATTACTATTTCTAACTTTTATTTGCTTTCTCTTTTTTGTAATGTGTATGTTTAAACCTAAGAAAGATACTCTGACTGAAGAAAAGACTCTGAAACCTCATGGAAAAACTCAAACACAAAATAGGAGATTTTAACGTACTAGAGAACAAAGCAAATCTGCCTTCTTCTTTTCCTTCAAGAAATCAAACTAACCTGATATTCAGCATTTGATTAATAGCACTTTTTCTTCAAGTATTCAGTTAAACAAAGTAGGTGCAATCTAGGTACATCACACTGGAAAATCATTTTGCTGCTACTTATAAATTTCTGACAAATTGTGGGACGTGTTCATTAACCATAGAGGTTTCTGCAGTTCATGCAACCATACTTTTTCATTCACTGGAAATTGGAAGTGGATCTTTTGTCTGTATCACTTTCTTATTTACCTTGTTTTCATTATATGTGTTTCTTAAACCTGGTGAGAATGATCTGAAGCAGGGTTTCTGTTAAATTCTTATTTCCTTAGCAATCAATACAGAAAACAGGACTAAGGGGAGAAACTCAAGGTAATAAAGGAACTTTAATATGAGTAGTTAAATTTGCTTTCCACTGTTCATATAAGGAAATAGGAGAAAAGAGACTTAAAGTGTGAAACAGAAAAAAATTAAATACTAACAGCATTTTCTGCATACTTCTATTACTAAAGAATAGTTTGTCTCCAGTATAACATAGCTTTAGTTTTCTATGAAAGGAGGAATTATAAAAGTGCAGTCTGGGCTTGCTGTCAGAATTCTAGTGCTTGCAGGATCATGGCCCAAGGAGCAGTTAATAAAGAATTTGAGGGAAATAAATTTTCAATCTTCCTTATTTTCACTCCCTAAAGTTTTAAAAATGGGAAGTTTCCACTCCTATGTCCAGCAATTTTTCTAAGTGCAATTATGTATACCAGAAATCACAGTTTTCAGCTATTTACATATTCAACAGATTTAGATAATTCATAAAAACATTCTTTATCATTTTAATAGCTTAAATGTCCAAATGGCCCATCTGATTAGCTTGTAAAGTCTCCTTTTCCTTGGCAAATCTTTTCAATACAGCTACAGCATGGATAGAAAAAGCATTAATGAATACAGAAGTGTTAAATTGGAGCAAGTGACTGTATTTTGGTTTGAGACTCACAGTGCAAAGTTAAAAATGGTTTTCATATCTGCCCCAATTTCAGCATAATCCTAAAAAAGCTAGGACTGACTTTTTATGCCTTCATTTTTTTTATTTTTTTTTTTTATTTACAGGTTATTTGTTTACAAATACCAGCTATAGGATTCATTCCTTATGTTTCCAACTCTGCTTTCATGTCTCTGTTCACCCAACCAAAGTTATAAAACAAGACTTCTATAAGAAAAGTAATTGTTTGGTGGTAAAGTGGTTATATAATATTATTAACAGTTTAGACTGTTCAGATTGTTTAGACTTATCAGTCCTTGAATGCCCTACGTAATATATTTTAGAGGTAATGAGACATTCCATTTTAAATCTTAGACTTTAAAAGCAGAGAAGAATGATCTACACTTTTCCCCTTTAACCTAGTTCTCAACTAGAGGCACAGACTAAATAAATTAAGTATGATTTCTTTATCTTTTTCCTTGCAAAGTGCCAAAAATGTGTTTAAAACTTTCTGAATACTTATGAATGCCTCCAGAGTCCTTACCCAATTTGCTTCAAATATGGACAAAAAATGTGCAACAGCATTAGCTATGACCTGCCAAGTTTGGGGTTAACATTCCTTTACTTGCAATTACAACTCCAAAATAAAATGTAATTAAGCAGAGTTATGCTGCTTTACAAAAATTTCTGATCTGCCCTGTTTTGTAATGTGTTATACCTGTGTTTTGTGTATATTTTAAAAAACAGCAGTGACAATGCATGAAATTTATCTGATATTTTTATATCTACCTATCTCTCATTTTCTTCTATGCAAGCACCTTCTACCTCTTCTGAGATAATAATTTTCACATTTGATATGCATGTTACCACCTCCTGCTTTGGGTAATTACATGACAGATTTCCTGAAAACCTGTCTTATTAAGGCCTACAATATCTTCCTGTCATTATTTTGCTAAGTGCTCTCTGCCTGTGGAGTCTTGATGACATAATTCAGATCTGTTTGCAAGACCCTCACCTTAGGCCAATTACATTCTCATTGCATGGTTTAATGTTTTCTTGGGAAAGGAGAAAGCAAGCACTTCATATTACATGTTTTAATAGTTTGAGAGGGGAGGTGGCATGAAGAAGATACAAGCATTACATGCTAAAATTGGGTGGCCTTTTTTCTTAATAAAATGTGACTGAGCAAAATCAATGTATCCTATGCATAATGGATACTCAGTGTCCCTGTTTTACGCATTTTTTATATATTTTTATTAATTTAAGTGGTTTATTACCTTTTACCAAGATCTAGGTTGAGGAAACTGTTACTGCAATTAAATATATTGTTATTTCTTGGTTTATTTTCACTTTTTCTCAGGCCAATGATTTTACAAAAGTCAAGGTTTAAAAGTAACTTTATGGCCAGCAAGAAAATACTGAGAAGGCAATTCATAAAAGTAAACGAGTTGAAGGCAAAGACAAGTCTTAATCCTGGAAGAGGAAACAAAGAAATTTAGACTTTAAATAGGGTGACAGCTTTTCACAATAAAGGATATAAGTATAAGAAATCTTTGGAACACTTTTCTTCAGAGCATGAGAGACTGTTCATCATCTGAAGTTTCTATATTGTTATTAAGGGCCCTTATATTTACCTTGAGTTTACAGTTGGAAGAAACTGAAATAGAACTGTACTGACTTGTGAGCAGTGACAGGAATATGTTTCATGCCTTCAAAAATTTTCCTTGATTATTAATAATCATTACCACTGCTGTGAAACCACCAAACATACAAATGAAACAAGAGAAGAAACAGAAAAGCATCCAAGTTTAAAAAAAAAAAAACCCTGCAGCAGTATGCATCAACCCCTATGACCAAACCTCTACTGTTTATGCTTCTCAGTACATACAACAAGATCCTTTGTCTTTCTGTAATTTTAAATAGTTAGATAGAAATACAGTTGCTTTGTTGCTGGCTATAAAGGTAAGACTTTGGAAAACCAATACCTAATTATAACTAAATACCTATTTTGTTATAAAATATATACTTTATATAATATAATTATATAAAATTTTATATATAAATATATAAAATATTTTTTTCCATAAAATGTTTAGCTAAAATATAAATCATATTCATAAGAAAATGCCTGTAACATATATCCTAGAAGATAGACCATTATAAACACTCTTCTGTCCACTCTTATTGTGCAGTTTCTGAGAGATCTTTCAGAAGGGATGAATTAACTTTTCTATATTAAGTGTGAAACATCAGATTAAGCCTTTCTAAGTGAGTTTTTTGAGCAAGTGCACAGCACCATGTAAAAACAATAAAGATTAGTACAGAGATTTTTTTACCAAATATCTATTAGAATTCTGATATACTAAATGAGAGCCAGATAATTGTGTATATGTACACACACATATGTCACATTTCAAACCTAACACGATGCAACAGAAATACTTGTATGCAAATAAGTGTTTTTTTAAAAAAAGTCGAAGTTCTTCATCCATAAGGAAAGCAAAATCCATTTACAGACATTGTCAGTGTGTGCCCCCCACCCCTAGTTGCATATCTTTAGTGCAGTTTCAATGCAAAATATTTTCTATGTTGTCAGGCAAAACCTTCTTTGCCAGTGTTTACTTAGAGCTCATGTGTCCTAACTTCCTGTTGACATTACAGGTTGTTGGTTTTTTATTATTATTATTTTTAAATGCTACAGAAATTTCTCCTCATTTCTCAGAGAATATACCAAGCATGTTTCTCATATAACTTCCCGAGTTTCAGTGGTTCTATGCTAGGGTGAAAGTGCTCTGAAAGCTTCTCACTTCTAAACACATTTCATGGTGTAGCTGAAGAGCTAATCAAAGTGAAAGTGATAACTTCTAGGTGCAATACTACCCCCTTAAGATGTTTTCTTCTCTCACCTCAGAAGAATCAGAATTTTCTTTTGTATTCCTATTTTTTTTCTGTGATAGAAAAACGAGGAAGAATACTTTGAACGGTATAGAAAAAAGCTGACTGCTATGAATCCTATTAATAAAATTCAATTCCATAACTATACAACTTAGATGTTCTATGCACCTTTCAACTTCACCAGTTCTTCTGGAAAGTTGACACATTGTGGAATAAACTTTTAAATATATTTTTTAGTTTTATTTCCTTTACCACACCACCTAGAAAATAATTCGGTATTTGAAATCACAGACAGGAAAATAACTCAGGAAAATATGCTTTGGAAATCTGCCATCTTGAAACAAAATTGAATTTTGGCATTGAGAGGATAAAAAAAAAAATTACAAAAATGGAATTTCTATATCCAACTTGGTTTTATTTCAGCGTCAAGAATTATCTGTATTTGGTCTTTTAAATATATTTGGTACTCGTTTTTAATTTTATCATTTGTTATGAATGCCTTTTAAATTTCAGGTTTGAAAATCATATTTAGAAATCCTATAGTAACTTACATTAGTTTAAAAGGAATAGTCAAAATATATTTTTAAAGATCCAAATATAGAAGTCAATGACTTTCAGATTATAAAGCAGTCCTGGCTAATGGCGTGTTTGTGCCATAGCAGAATTTTCTCAAGAAGGTATAAAGCCCTATTTCTCAGAATGGCTAAGGTGGGAAGTGGGAAGAGAGATTTTGAAGCCATTTAGTCTAACCCCCTGGTCAAGCAGGGTTGCCTGCAGTAGGTGGCCTCCACAGTCTCTGTGGGAAACCTTTTCTTGTGTTTGATCACCTTCACAGTAAAAAAATGTTTTCTTATGTACATTTGGAATTTGTTTGGTTTTAATTTGAATGCATCATCATTTGTTCTGCCAGTGGGGGCCGTCATTTGCTCCTATCAGGACTTCATACTTATTGACCAGATCCTCTTGAGACATTTTTCTTTCATGCTGATCTATCCCTGCTCTCGTAGCTTTTCCTCATATGAAAGATGGTCTAATCGCTTAAACGTCTTTATGACCCTTTGCTGCACTCTTTCCATTATGTCTCTCTTAAAAGTGGGGAGCTCAGAACCGGACCCTGCACTTCAGACGTGTCTCACAAGGGATGAGTAGAGAGGAAAAATCACCTTTTTGACCTGCTGGTGACGCTTTTCCTAATGTAATCTGAGATGCTGTAGGCCTTCTTTGCTGTGAGGCTGCATTTCTGGCTCATTTTCCACTTGTGTCTGCCAGAACACCAAGGTCCTTCTCTGCTAAGCTGCTTTCCAAGATATTTTCCACTTCTACCTTGGGTTATCCCTCCCTAGGGGGAGGACTTTGCATTTCCACTTGTTGAGCTCCACGAGAAAATTTTCAATCCATTTCTCCAGCCTGGCCAGGTTTCCCTGAATGGCAACACAACCTCTGGTCTATCAGCATCTACTGTCCATTTGTAACATCTTCAGACCTTCTGAGGGTATGCTTCCTGAGGGTACACTTTCTGAGGGTACACTTTGTCCCTTGTCTAAATCATTAATGAAGATGTGAAACAGAATTGACCCTTGTATTGAGCCCTGTGATATACCACTAATGACTGACCTCCAGCTGGCTTTTTTGCCATTGTTTTTCGATCTTTGTCTCTGGTAAAACACTGAGAAGCTTTATAGTTGCTGGGTATTAGATGTAACATTGATTTCTTCTCATCAATCATGTAAATAATATTTTGTCCCTTTCTGAACCTGTCACGAGTGAAATCTCTTAGTAATTTTTGAAATTTTTTCTTCATTTTGAACTTGACTAATGTCATTCAGCATTTTTTTTTCTGAATTCAAGTAGCTTCTATCAGCCTGATTCACAAAGGGAGATTTGTGTAACTTTCTAAAAATACAGTAAGTACCCAAAGTACCAAGGAGTTGACTATGGGAGTGTAGTGTAGGTGCCTGAATCCACTTAACAACTAAGAAAATTGATAGCAGGTGATTATTGCTAATTATCTGTGACTCTTAAATAGCACAGGCATAAAGATTTGGCCCATAGTTTTGTATGGGTATATTCATAAGATCAAAAACTTGCCCTAAACAGCAGCTGAATACCTGTACTTACCTTTTATGTATAAAATTCTGTTATCCAGTATCCTAAAATAGTGATGACAGTATTTCCTACTGTAAGTGTTAAGGAGCAAAATGAATACTGTGATATCACATTAAAATATATACTACATAGATACATAATCTTTTATTATGAGAAAAATTAATTATATTTACAAATTTTCATAATAATTTAGGTACAAAAAGGAGAAAGACCCTGATGGTCTAATTATTTATGGGAGGTGTCTTGTCTCTACCATTAGTTTTATAAAAATTACATGTCTAGTTTAAGTTCATCATGTGGACTCCTATCCCCAGTCAGTGAACAAAGACAGTCACCTTTAGATAATAGTTCATCCCTGCTGGCGTCTTAGAGACAAACCTTAATTGAGCAACAATGAATAATGCAGACAAAAAAGAGTCTATGGTGTAAGTACAAGTTAAATTAATAGATCAAATAGGAAATTCACATTCATTCTTAATTAGGGTTATTGCTTATACTTTTAGTTTGAATCTTGTTTCAGCAGTAGAAGCTTCTGAAGCCAAACCCTATATACATTTATATATCTGCAACCAGTTACCTTACCTAAAATGAGTGAAGTTGTTCAACTTTATCACTGGGTACTCTATTATTTATCATCATATTTCAAGAGCAGGGGATATTTTAACTTCTCATGAATGTGGAACAAAAATACTAATTCCTCTGAAAATTCCTCTGAAATGTTATTCCTCAGGTTCTAATTGCATTATCGATACATAGTTAATCTTTCAGTGCCTTTTAGCACCAATCCTTCATGTCTTCCTGAAATCCATAACCTAATAAACTTTGATTTTGTTTTTAACTGACAAAAAGAAGTGGCAAAGCTTCTTCTACAAATTGCTTGTCACTTAAAATAGATTGTTGATACTCTGTCATCAAGAGATAATGCAGGATATAATTAGCTCTTTTCAAAATTTTATGCCTTAAATGCAAAAAATTATAGACATTAGCCATGCCTCTTCAAAAAAAAAAAAAAAAAACAACCAAAAAAACCAAAAAAAAAAATCAATGCATGCAAATCACTGTGTATAAATATTTTCTTAGGAAGCAGAACATTCTATTCATACAAAACCAACTAGAAAGCACTGATCAGCTTTCACAGGGTTAATTTTCAGTCATCCCAACTTTTCAGGCAAAATCTGGAAGGATGAAATATCAACTAGGGTCAAATGTTAAAACAAATGAAAACCTTTTTTTTTATAAAACTGCTCAGAATTATTTGAATTTACTAAGATCAAAATTAATTTACAGTGGAATTGTGAGAAAAGTAATGAAAAACAGAAAGCTCATTCTCTGAAAAAAAAAAAAAAAAGACGTCAATATAGTATTTATCATTAGCGTTTTAAGTGTATCTATCTCAGTCTGAATCCAGACTTCTAATATATGATAAAACCTTTATCTTGGATTTGTGCATATATAACCAAGGTAAAAATTTCAAAATTATTTTGTAAAATAGTTCCTTGTTTTTGTAGGTGGAAGGCATAATAGGTTTGAACAAGTATTAAACATATATTTAATTATTGGTGAACAACTGATTCAGTATTCAGTTTTTGTGTATTTCTTGGCTCCTGCCTTTGTGGAAATTAAGGGTTTCCCTCAAACCATGAATTCGTCAGAAGTTATAAACTCATTATAGAAATCAATATACTGAAATACTGGTGAAAACTTTATACTACGTTGTAATTTATACCTTCCATCTGTATATTAATTTCACATATAAGCATATGCACATATACATATGTATGTGTGTCCATAATTATGCATGTCTCCAATGTCCTCTAAAGTATAAGCACTGGTATCTATCTAAGACCACCTTTTGTAGCTGACACCTTCTCATAAAAAGAGAAATGCACTGTAAAGTGATCTGGTCCTAAAACGACAACTAAAAAGAACAACAAGTAGGGGCTTCAGCTTTCACATTTTTATGCTGACAGAATGACCTCTATTTCTGTCACTTCATAATTTTCATACAACAGTTGTCACAGAAATAGCAGCATGATATTGTCATGATAATCTCTGGGTCCTGGTCCTGTAATCAGATCTTTACCCTATTCCCTTACAGAGTCCCAGAGATGGCTTTTAAATCTGGGCATATTTTATTTATTTTGAGCAATCTAAAAGTCAATCAAATAGACCAAGCAATTAGTTCTGCCTACTTAGGGTGAAAGGATCCACAGAAGTTTAATTCATTTCACCAGTTTTAGAACATGCTGAATCCCAATGTAAAAGCTAGTTTAGATATGCAGAACTGTTGATAATGTTGGATATCTTACTTTCCAAAGTTATGTAGCAGAAATCCTGCCATAAGAGAGTGCCTGTGATAAATCACAGACTGGACATTGATGACTGGATTTATAACTAAATTCAAGCCTCCTTTTCCCAACTAAGTGGACAACTATTTCAGTTGCAAAGTGAGAGATTTGAACTGCCAGTAGAAATTTTTTTCACATAATTTATTATTGCACCAAAAAGAATAGAGATAGCTGACAGTTTTGGAAATACTGACATTTTTGGTGCTAAAGCACTTTGAACTGAATATTTTGTATTTTGGTGAGTCACTTGTTTTCATTCCATAGATTACTAATGTTGCAAGCAGAGCAGAAAACATATCAACAATGAAAAAAATCCGAGAAAAATCCGAAAGTAACACCTTTGCAACTAAAAGTACCTTGTAAAAACAACTATTAAAAAAAACCCCTAATTTTTGAAATTACTAGAATTAGAATCAGAATAAAGAAATTCTGAATGTTAAAATTTTAATCACTTTTCTGATTTGCAGATACAAGGTATGATGTGACCTCGCTATTTCCTGTACTTGCACATATATTTCTGGGAAGAAATATATGGATATTTTTTGCATACAGCAACATTCTCTTGTTTTCACTGTCTTGGTTGCAGGAGTCATCCCAGGATGAATCCTATGGGAGGCTGGAATCTTTGCAGTGCACTAGTGAATTTGTCCCGTGTCCCAGTTCCAAAGTGAATAGATTCTAGCTGAAGTGAAAGTTCTTATCTTCAGATCTGCAAATGTGCACAAAGTAAAAACTAAAGAAAAAGCAATAAAACCTGCTTTGCACATGGAGAATCACATGGAGATCAGATTGAGCAAGACCACACAGAGGAAATCCAGCCAAAAGTATGCTATTGACTTGGCTTACCTAAAGGATTGTGCTGTAAGCTGTGCTGTGCAGTGCAACCTGAGAAATCTGTAATTATATTACATTATTTAATTATTCATAATGGCAGCTCTCAAAGTAGTATATTCAGTATATTAAATCATTCTCGCAGTAAGGGTAACTTCACTCCTTCTTATGCAGTATGTCTTGTACTTGCCAGTATATTATTTCAGATGACTCCACAAGAAGTATCCCTGAGGACTATCTGCATCTTATTTGTGTCCCTCAAGAATCTCACTATTTTCCCTTGAAAAATAGAAAGCGATAGCTGTGGAAGAAAAGAGAAAACTTTGCTAGTTCCAAAAATAAATATATTATAAAAAGTGAATGAAGAACTTCACTTTTAGCTAGAGCACCTGTAGAGTGCATCTGTTTCAGCTGCTATCACAATATTAGCAGATTCTTTCCAGGCAACAAAAGTGCATTTTGTTTTCTGGGAATTGAAAACATATAGCATCTGGTGAACCTGAAATTTTAGGGATGATTATAAATACTGGTCTTTTTTGAAAATACTGTTCAGCATGCCAGCAGTATACAGTTTTTGCAAACTTCTGTGTCCGGGTTTGCAAACAAGTTCCGTGAGCCACCTGATGTGCCTTTATATATTCATCCCCTCTGAAGTCACCATTGTTCATCTGCATTAAAAATGCCACCAGGAGGACTCAACATATTTTCAGGTGATGTTTTCAGTCTCTCAACAAGAATACTGTTTGTAGGAATAGTTCTTCTCCTTGAAGAACATGCATGTATTTAAGTGCAATTTGGTTTGGAATGGCATACCTGTAGGTCAAAGAACAGGCTAAAAGGGCTAAACCAGACATAAATAAGAATGAAATACATGGCTGTGTAGAAAGCTCAGTTGGATAAAACAAACCATGTATCCATTTGTGCACAGCATGTCTCTCCCGGATGAGCAGATTTGAGAAAACAGGCTTCATAGACAGAGCAAGTGTTGTCCATTGATGTACATAATAAATCATCAGTCTAGAGAATTTATCAATAACATGCTGCCCTAAACATCCATATGCCGCAGCATTAGGCTCATGTTGTTGCAACTGAGATCTCAGCCAACACAGGATGAAAAAAAGAAGTATAACTTTAAGTGGCAGCAGATCAGTTTGTAGAAAACAGGCATTTTATCTGCAGTCATTTTTCAGAGCAGTTTGGCAAATGCATGGTCATTTGTAAGAACAGGGAGCACCAGTTTATACTCTGCACGCCTATTAGAAATCTAGACAGACATTGGGGAAGCTCTTTTAACAAATTCAGACCACCTACAGTGTTCCCAAATACATGACCAACTTTGGCAATGCCTACAGCACAGCTCTCTCAGGTGGAAGGTGGGATTGAGTAGTAAATTTTCAATCATTTGAGCATTTCAATAGGGGGCAGCTGAGTCAGATTCTGTTTTCAGCTCTACCTCTGCATTGCAGGGTGGCTGTGAGAAAGTCACATTTATTTCACCATTGATACTTAATATGTTTTTTTCCATTTAAGCTGTGTTCACCTAGGGTGGTCTTACCATGTATTTGTTCAGTGTCTACATTGTATTTCTTACACAAGCAAGAACTATCAAAGAACATCCAAGAAAAGTTTAAACACTATGTCAAGAAAAAAAAATTCTGAGGAACTAAAGAGGGTCATATATTCTAGATGAAAGTATTTATTACACAAAAGAAAGCTGGATTTTATTCAGAAATAAGTATCTCTAGCCCTCTTAGTGCTTCAGAAAATATATAAAGGCCACTAATCTAAGTTATTGTAAATGATCCCAAAATCAAATCTATTTACTGCCTGGTACTTTTCCTATGATTCATATTGCAACACATAAATAGCTAAATCAGAAATAAATAGCATTGTTCAAGTTATCTCTTACAAATCCAAAATATATAAACATTGATGTATTTAATTTAACACTCCATTATTATAACAAATGTGTGTTAGCTAATTAAGTTTATATGTAAGCTACTCCTCAGTGGAAAATAAGGAAATAAGGTTCTTTTGTGTTTTTTTGCTGACTTAGATACTTCTCCATCTCTCTTTTTTTTGTTTGCTTGTTTGGGTTTTTTTTTGGTGTTTTTTGTTGTTGTTGTGTTTTTTTTTTTTTTGTTTGGTTGGGGTTTTTTTGTTTTTTTGTTTTTTTGTTTTTTTGTTTTTTTTTTTTTTTTTTTTGTTTTTTTTTTTTTTTTTTTTTTTTTTGTTGTGTTTTTTTTTTTTTTGTTTTTTTGGGGTTTTTTTGTTTTTTTTTTTTTTTGTTTTTTTGTTTTTTTTTTTTTTTGTTGGTTTTTTTTTTGTTTTTTTTAAGGAGCCAATGAATAAACAAAAGCAGAACAGCTGAGTTTCAAAACTGAACATGCTTCCTGAAGGATTTAGGGGAATTATCAAGGAGGGAGATGACTGCAAAGAGAGAAGGATAACTGCTTATCACTGGAAGAAACTCAAGTTTATTTTTAATTATTGTATGGAAAAAGAATACAAAGAGGAAACACCATTTTTCTTTTTTTTCAACAATCCTAACAGAACAGAATGCTAAAGAACAAATGGTCTGTGTGAAAGCAGATTGAGCAGACTGTTTGGGCTGGCCTGACATTTCTAACACACACCAAGATGGTTTTGTAATATAATGTGGAGTAATAGGAGAATGCTTAGGAGTGTAAATTTCAAACACTGACTTTCAGAGCTGTTTAAAAGTTCTGTGGGCATTTAAGTCTGTGGTCAGCAGGAAGTGCCTTTAAACATCATTTTTCTTAGGTGTGATAAACTCTGAATGAAAATAACATGTTGGTGAAGAGCCTCCATCTAAACAATTTGAAACTGTAGTCTGGAATACAAAGACAATATGCCTAAATACCAAGAATAGCAATTTTGTATATGTTTAAAGCTGGAGGCTAGTATTTCTCTGTTACTACAAGTTCATATACATATATGTGTGTGTGCATTTGTAATGTCAAAGAGAAAAGGAAGGGGGGAGAGAGAGATAGGGAGGAAGATTCTTGTAAGGTGTAATTCAAAACTTCCATTTAGTAGGCTCCTGAAATTGTGTAAGTATTCCACAGAATATCAGAGAAATGATAAAAAATCATTAGTCTGGGACAGTCTGGGGGTTTTATTGTTTATGGATAATTTACCACTTAGGTTTGTTGTGATTTTTCCTCTTATTATCTACTATTTCTGATTTTCAAGCCATTTGTTATTTTCATGCAATTGCATACAATTGAATTTTGAACATAAAACATTAGAGAGAAGAAAATAAATCACAATCAAAGAAAGAAAATTCAAATGAGCAAGTGGAATGTCGAGAACTATGAGGCACTTATTCCCCATCCCTTCCAATAGAAAAACAAAGAGTAAATTAAAAAAAGAAGGCAGAAGAAATAAAACTGCTCAACAATTTCTACTTTTCTCATATGGCAATAATTAATGTATGGAAATAATTGATAGGAGACTGCGTTGAAACAAAAAAAAAGCTTGGAATCTAAACTCATGTTGACACTCACTTGGAAAGCACAAAGGATAACCAGAGATTCAAAATATGCTTGGAAGAAAATTAAATACTTAGTCTTCAGGGAGTGAGCCAATGTATCACAGGTGAAACCTCTGGAAAAATTAATTATCTGAAAAATCAGTCTGTAATGGAATATTACTTTATTTTTACAATTACAAAAAGGAGCTATAAAAGAATATGAGAATATAGTACTAACCACAAAGAAGAACTATGAGATAACAGGACAAGAGGACTGAAAACCAGACTGTGAGCTGTCTGTTTTCTTTCTGTTTAAAGCTCTCATATTTTATCCTTGCAGAGAGCTATACGTATTTGTTCTGGATAGATTTTTTTGACAAGGACATTGTGGACTAACGCATCATACTATATTTTTCATTTTTAAGGTACAGGCACTCCATCCCCATCACTTTGAGGTAGTTTTGCTTTCCAGCAGAATGCTGCAGGTTTTAATCACAAGTCTACTTTTATACCCGATGTGAGATCAAAATAAATACACCACCAGCATGAACACTTTTCTGAGATGACAAGAGGGATTCCTGCTTGTCATAACTAATGATGGTGATCAAAGCAAACCAGGTGCTCACACTGACCCTGAGCTTTGATCATTTACTATACTTTCCAATATCTGAGCCTGGGAGTGAGTTTCCCTAATGGCCTCCGATTACATTAGTGGCATATGGCAGGAAAAAGGAGTAGAGATAAGAAGCAGTAAGAAGGAGAGGGGAATGTCTAGCTATGCAGCATGTGTATGTCTAAAAACCTCCAGGCAATTGAAGTAAGCCCATATTCAAGGCTTTTCATGGAGTATACATGTTAATGTTATTGAAATGCTTAGTAGGCTTTCCATGAAAGCTGGTCCCAAAGGGCACTTATATGATCCTTTACTCACCTTTGGGTAATTACTCATATGAGTAGGCTCAGTAATTTCAAAGGGATTTTGCGTGTGTGTGTGTAGGTGCTCTTATGAAGCCTGTGAAGTTCCTGGCTCCTCAGAGGTAAGCACTAATGCCAGATTTTTATACATTAAAATAGTTTCTACTGTATTCTGTTTCTTTCGCCCATTGCTCACAGTGGTGTTCATGATAGCCACCATGTACATTCACTCAACTGCAGACCATTATGCAGCCAGACTAAAAATGCTGTTTATCTTGGTAACATTACTTTCTCATTAGTTCTAAAGATGGATTATGTGATAGTGTTGATAGCTAAAGGCATTTTCAGAAGACTCTTTCCCATCAAGTCTGATTCACACATAAGAGAATCTTTCTGAAAACAGTTTTCTTTTGTCTGTGCCAGCATTTGAATAATTTTAAGTACAGCAGCAGCAAGTTTAAAAGTACAGATATAATTTCTCAGTGTAGCAAGTTTCTCCAGCTGCTGTGCACATTTCAGATGTTAGCCAAACACATTACAGCCAGAGAGAATAAATGTAGCAGGTGACATTGTTATATGGGCCAGAAACTGAGATAACTATTTAATTCACATCCTAAAAAAAAGTGGTGATAAGAAAAAAGAGCTCTGGTAGCATCTTTGCAAGATTCTTCTTCACAAATTTCAGAGAGAACCAAGAACATGAGTACTCTATTTTTATTTCTAGAAAAGTGGAATCTTATTAAAGTGCACTCTAATAAGGCGGGAATTCAAGGCTATGCTTTTTATAAAACAAAGAAACATCAGCTTTTAAAATACCTGCACTTCTCAGCATGGGCAGGTTCGTTTTCTGTGCTATGCTATCCCTGATGTAAGCAAAACCTGCTTCTACTGAAAACTATAATTCTATTAATCATTAAATCATGTCTGCTGGCCCACTAATTGCCATCATCAGCAATGTTAAAACATTCCTGCTAACTGAAATGTCAGTGAAGATCCCAGCTAAACCAAGCAGCCACACAGTGATCCAAATATACCTTGATGATATAATTTCACAAGATCACAATTTTACACAAAATTTAGCTGTCAGTGTTTATTAAGCATAACTCTTACTGCTAAAAAGCCTGCTAATAGGATGCATTTAATCTTTTCTACTAAAACACGGGCTTGGTATCTACATTGTCCTACACTGCTCCAGCCGCCTTTGGACTGCTTGTTACTACTGAAGCTCCAGGTGTCATGTTTTTCTGTAGTATCTGCCTTTCAAAGTGGAAAAGAAAGTCCCCATTGTTTCTTTTCCTCTCAGCATTTCTATATTTACACTTACAAAAGTTTTGACTGTGGCTGCCAGTGTATATCAGTTCTGATGCTAGGGGAATAAAGCAAAATTTAAATATGGAATTATGGTCAACACAGAATTCAACTGAAATCATGCACTTTCGCTGACAACACCATAGGTGAATACATTTACAAATAGATGGATCCTGTTCAATACCACAAATAACAATACAAAGAAAGAATGTGTAGCCTGTGGTCCTTGGTCATCATGGCACCACAAATGTCAGAGTTCAGGGATCATCTGTGTGGTGTTCTTAGTCATACAGTTTAGTGTTAGGTAGTACTGTGAGAAGTAGGGAGTCGAACTCAGTGATCCTTAAGGGTCTTTTCCAACTTGATATATTCTATTATTCTAATGTATTGGTCTTCCTTTGAAGTGCCTTTACTATGCAAATGATCTGCTTTAAGCTTAATTCTGCAGACAGTTCCCTTGCTGCATATTGTGTGGCCTCAGAAGCCACAGTGCTGGATCACAAGTCTGTAATTGCAGGGTGTCAGATTGCACCTCATCTAATCCCATGTCACAGTAAATTATGGGCGTCTGGGTCCTGCAGCGTTTGTATCTTTAAAAAGCCAAACTATGCAACTGCGTTGCATACTGGGTGGTAACATGGAGCTCTGACCTTGATATGCAATTTAAGTAACTTACAATGCATTAAAAGTAACTGATGGAAGCATTTAGTAGTGTCACAGGCAGTAGGGAAGATATAATCTCTTATATTTTGCAAACTGGAGTTCTGCCACTAAGTAGAAAGCAAAGGTGATACACTTTCTATTGTACAGAAAGCCAGCTGATATAATGTTGTCCACAAGCTTTTACTATGATGTTATTTATATCATTCTGTTGGCAGATTTGTCATTTTCTGTGTTGTAAATGGAACATCCAAAATATGCAGCAGAGGCTGAATGAATGATCCAACTATTTCTATGTATATGCCTCAATTTATGTCACATTAAAGATAGCAACAGTTGTGGTACTTTGTAAAAACATTTATTTTGCATCCAGGAAAATCAGGGCAGACATGGTCATTGTCTATGACAATAAAATACATATTTTTGCCCTCAAACAGCTGGCTTCAGAAATACCGTCACCCATAGCATAATTTTTTACTGTCTTGTATATGCTGAAAAAATTCCATCCATTTTCAGATTATAAATAAGTTTACTGTGAAGAATACCATCATAGTACAAAGGTGATATGTCAAAGAAGTTTTACCTTGGCTTAATGGAAGATGATTAAGGTCACTGGAACAGGTATATTTCATGTGATCCTGTCATCACAACAGGAGGGGATTTTGGCAACAATTTTGTGCTTCTTGAAACAGAAAGATTTTAGATCTGACACAGAAGTAATTATTTTCTACCAAAAAAAGTTTACTGCCATTTTTAAAAGCAATAGGAAACCAGTTATGGAGGTTAGCTACAGGAGGGATTTAGTTTTTATGGAATGCATGCCCCACTTATACTGATTGTCAAACTTTCCTCTGCACCAAAATGAAGATATTTTAAAAGCCTTCATATTTAAAACAAAAATGCAGTCCCCAAATTCCTAATCCCATATTTCACAGGATAGGATTTGCACTTATTAATTCTAGGGAATTGGGGAATGGGGGATTTTGCTCATTCTTTGGTGAAAGAAGGCCCCAAAACTGAATTTTGCTAGAAAAGTATTTAAAAAGTATTATTAATTTCCTAAAAAGTACAGTTCCTTGATCAAGTGTTCTTCTGTCAAAAAATGTTGGAAGTCATGAAATGGTGTCAAAAAATCTCCTCTTTTACTAGAAACTTATCCTTCCATTAATGGCAGGTAATTTTTTCAAAAGCTATTACCTGATTTAGCAGCCTAAATAACATTTTAGAGGTGACTTTAGCACTGAATAACTCAACCTTGCTTTGAAAACAGCTCAGAAGTACATGTCATCTGTTTCTGCCCTTTTGAAAATCACATCTTGCACTTAATGCAATCTTTATACCCCTTGGAAAAGCTGGTTTAAAAGCCTTTTTTAAAAAATGTCATATTTATAAGGATACTTCTGACTATGGAGATAGAAGCTTTCAGTGCATGCCTGAGGTATATTCCCTTGCTCTTTTCCTCCATGTTAAAGCAATATCTGTGCAAATGGTTTTCATCTGTTCTTTCCTGGAAAGGCAATGACATTCCTGTATCAGGGAAATGAATAAAAACATTTTTACATTTATGCCGTATGATGTGTATGTGGAAATGCATAAAGACAAGGCAGAGGAATGGAAGGGGTATTAGGTACATTAATGCCTTTGACTAGCTTGCTAAAACAAAAATGAATTTGTAAAATGAACACAGTTGCTGGCATGACTAATTTGCCTAGCTTATCTGTAATAGTCTAGCTCCAGTTTTAGCTATAATATTTTACTTAGTTTTTGTGTGCTACCTTTCTAACAGGCGCCTTACCTGAAATCACTTATGCTGGAATATGAGTAAAGCTATTAACACTAATAAACTATGAGTGTCTCTGATGTATGACAGCTTCAAAGAAGAAGGTGAAACTTTGAAAACAAATGTTGTGACCAGTTCTGCAAAGACTTTGTGCATTTTCTTCATGTTCAAAATTCTGAAAACCCCTATTGGCACTAATTGCAATATTTACGGTGTGGCTGAAGATGCACATCAGTCTTTTTATGATAAGGGCCTGTAGCTTTGATTAAAGGACAGGGTGTAAGTTAACCTCTACCTTGTTGATCCTACACATACCAATAAAACTTTCTGCAGCACAAAGATGCACGTGTGCATGATGTATTTATTGGTCTGGCCTTACACACTCAGTAGTTCTTTAGCCAGTGTTAAAACCTGCGTTGCTGCAGCTGTTTGTTTATGCAAAATGGGAACTAGAATGAAGGTTGGATAGCTGAAACAGTATAAGCAATGATCACATTTGGAAACACAGTAGAATACCGCACATCAGCAGTGGAATGCTACAAATGCCGTGTTTAATGCTAGTAGAATGTTGTTGTGACTAGAATCCGGCTTTTAGTAAAGTAAAGAGATGTTTCTTGATATTATAGGGTCACACCCTACTGTCAAGTTTTAAGTAGCACTCTGCATTGATCTCAGTGGGTAGCTGTGTTTAAAAATTGATGCCATGACCTGGCCTTTAATATGGAATGACATCTGAAAGGAACATAGAGATTTTGCTGCCCTCCGCACAGTGAGAAAAGGGAGAGGAGAAAGGAGGAAGAAAGAGAAAAGGCCTCATGCTATCTTGATGCATGTGAAGGGCACAAAAGTTTAAGCCGTATTAATAGCTTGAACCTCAGATTGCCTAATAACCAATATTACCTTAGTTTATTTCCACTTACTTCAGTGGAGTTGCTTCGGATTTACATCTTTGTTAATGCAATCAGAATCTAATTGACTATATAACTGTAATTTAAGATACAAATTAAGAAACCTTTCTATAAAAAATGGCTTAGGTTTATATACAGAGTGTTTTTGTTCAATACATTGTTGCTATATTAACACACACAAAACTCTTAGGAATATACACAAATGAGATAGATTGCAAATAAAAAAATATTTTTTTTGTTGTTTTAGAAAAGCATATTATTTATCTATTTTGTATAAGAATTACTAGGGTCTCTGGAGATACTGGGACAAAACTACAATGACAAAATTGGGAAATTAATATGGCACAATAGAAAATAGTATTGGACCTTTTATCTCAGACCAGAAATATGCTTTAAATACACTTGGAGTTAAATGAAGAAATATTTTAATTAAAAAAATATTTGAAGCATCACATAAATATTTCATTAATGAAAGGATTTTGGACTTGGAAGCAGAGCCTGAAGTGTTACATTAATATTTCTAACTTTTCTTTCAAGTTGGAAATCTATCGATATTGCATAACAATTGGGCTGCAAGTTTTAACTATTTTTCCAGTCTGGATTTCAACAAACCCATTTCTATCAATCTTAAAACTTACAACAAACTGTAAGGGTTTTTGGTTTTGGGGTTTTTGTTACTATTATTTGACCAGAGAATAACTTCTGAAAGCTTTATTTATTCTGATTAAAATTCACCTTATAGAAAGGCTACTTGTCTTGCTCAGGTGTTCATATGGTTTGTATAAGCTTCTGTTTTTTTCAATAGCCAATGATGCATTTTCTTAAAATCATAGAGTTATAGACTGGTTTGGGTTGGAAGGGGCCTTAAAGGTCATCTGGTTCTAACCCACCTGTCACTGGCAGGGATACCTTCCACTTGTCCAGGTTGCTCAAAGCCCCATCCACCCTGGCCTTGAACACTGCCAGGGATGGGGCAGCCACAGCTTCTCTGGGCAACCTGTGCCATTGCCTCACCACCCTCGCAATAAAGAATTTTTTCCTAATGTCTAATTTAAATCTACCTTTCATTTTAAAACCATTCTCCCTTCTCCTATCACTACATGAAAGCATGCTAGAGAGGGAGTCTTCATCAGGGCCTGTAGAGATAGGACAAGGAGTAATGGGTTTAGACTTAAACAGAGGAAGGCTAGATACAAGGAAGTTCTTTACTCTGAGAGTGGTGAGGCACTGGAACAGGTTGCCCAAAGAAGTCATAAATGCTCCATCCCTGGCAATGCTCAAGGCCGGGTTGGGAAGAACCTTGGGTGACATTGTTTAGTGTGAGTTGTCCCTGCCCATGGCAAGGGGGTTGGAAATAGATGATCTTAAGGTCCAATCCTAACTATTCTATGCTTCTATGCCTTTGGAAGAAGTCCCTCAACAGAAAAAGACTTAAATTAATTCTTAATTGAAGTCTGTAGGAAGACACTTAAATTCATCTTCTCAGCCATGTTGTAATCGTTTTGATGTCCCTAATTTGCTCCTCCTCATATCAACATCCACACATAAACTTGTATTGCAAGGCTACATATTCAATGTGAGCAAAATCCTCTCATCACTGATTTGGTTGTTTGGTTGATTGGTTGGTTTGGGTTGGTTTTGGGTGTTTGGCTTTTGTTTTTATTTTGGGGGGGGGGTGTTTGGTTGTTTTTTTTTTTTTTTCTTTTTAAGGGTGTTTTGTTTTGTGTTTTGTTTTGTGAGGTTTCCCCCCCTTTTCTTACCAAAAGGGATGATCTGGTTCAAATTACAATATGAATACAACATAGGCAGAGCAGAGGGATGTATGCAATGAAGATTAAAAATAACTGACTGAGCTCACTGTTACTTCCTCAATGTCAAAAAAATGTGTCATTGTAAATCCTCTGGGACTGCCTGAACAATACTTGCATATTCCAGGCCTTATGTCAGCCTGATACCCATCTGTCTATTTGCTAGGCTAGGTCTCTCCTGTCCTTTCTGGTATCCCTCCCTTTGTTGTGGGAGAATGGGAAAGGAGGGGCTCTGAACAGCACGATTTCCCCTCATTTTGTTCAAAGGTGAGATCCACTGGACACAATATTTCCTTGCAAGGTACTCTAACCCTATCTGAGTGCTGGTGTAGGATATTTTAAAGCTAATTCTAAAAGAAAAAAGTCAGCACCCAACATTTTAAATAACCTTGAGTACCACTATTGCATTTGAATAATTTAGATCAGGGTCCTGACTCCAACTTGCAAATAAACAGATAAATCTTAGTACAGAGGCTGAGATTTTGTAGCATGCATAGCAAAAAATTTGCAGCCAAATATATTCAGAAGAAAGCAGAAAGAGGTAACTTTAAGCCCTTCTTCTGATTCTGTGCCACCCTAGGGCTGAAGAGGTGTCTGGCATAATTTTGAAACTCTACAGGATTGCCCTGTGTGCCACACCAGTACACACACTCTGAAGTGTGATGTGGCTTTACACTGACATGTCCCTCCTTTGGGACTGTCTCTGAACCAGGCTCTTGGGGGATTCTTTGCAGAGGGATAATTGGTAGAGGAACTCTTCTCTTGCATAATCAAGGCTGAGACCACCAAGCAGGTCACTGTGCAGAGCTACTACTGATGAACATTTTGTGATCATGCTTCAGGCAAGGGTGTGCATATCTAGCATCTATCACAGCCATGAAAATACTTACACACTTCTAAACCAGCAGAACAAACACTCTGGCTTTTTGTCTGCAGCAAGGCAGCATACACTTGGTTTTTTCCTATATCATCATATAATCTATAGCTGACATACCAAAACTTAAAATTGCATATCTACTGAAAGCACCATCACTGCAATATTCCCAGTTCTTTCCTTTTTCTTTAACAATTTAGAAATCCTACCAGATGTGAAGTCAGCCATGGCTTGTTTGGAAATACATACTGTGAGTGGCAAGCAAACATGCATTAGCAGATTAGTGTCTGGTTGCTTCTTCCTGCCTGCTGTGTGAAACAAGCAGAGCATGTAGCATCCTGGTGCCTGGAGGACCAAGCAAAGGATGCAATTCCCAGGCAAGATCCGTTTTTGGCTTCTAGTAAGATGTTACTGTCTCTGCATCCTGTATTTCTCTAGAACTAGGCTCAAATGTTACTAAGGGAGAAGTGATAAGTAGACAAAGCTTTCAACAAAGCAGGATTGTTTTTCCTTAGGAAACCAGTTTAGGCAGAAACTAACACATGATTACTTTAATAGCCCATACTGCTTCTTGATCACTTCAAGCAGAGTGTATTTCAGAAAGAGAGGCTATTGACCTCCTTTAGCTGGTATGAAAAATTCTTGGTCTCTTCTGATGTTATACTGTGACCGTACTTGTTACCTGACTTCAGATAGGTATATGAGTAGGTGCAAAATATCACAAGTCTCCTTCGGAGTTTTCAGAAGTAGACTTTTACCACCTGACATTATTCTATTCTTATTTGGGGAGCTGACAATTTGAATATACCTGCTAAGCTTTATAGCTGAAGCATATACTGTCTGGCAATTATTTGCTTAATGCATGCAGCACAGCTTTTTGAATAGTCTCTAAATCAGTGTGTGACTGCCCAAAGTCTTGTGTATCTGAGAATCAGGTCACCTATACATAGTGATGACTATATGATAGTCATCTTCAGCTTCTCTTATGTCCCAAAACTAGCAGACACTTGTACAAGCAAACACAGAATTCTGAAAAATGAATTCTGCAATGTAATGCTTATCTATTAAACTGTCCTTGGACAAAAAAATTGTAACAACAGACCTGTCTAGTCTTCTGTCTGAATGGCTCCTTCAATATTTGCTCTCTGAGCGACCACATGCTTCCTGTTTTCTTGAGTCCACAATGACGGTTTCAGTAGAAAAAAAGATATCACAATCAGGAAAGAAACAACAACCACCCTCAGTTTCTGAAAATTGAATGAACAGTGATGCCTTAATTTACAGTCCAGAATCAGCAAAATTTCAGATAAAAGAAGAAATTAATAATTATTCTTGCACGGTATGTCCTTTTTTTCTGTTAAGATTGTATCTCACTTGTCATGTATACTTTGTTGATCGTCTAGCTCAATAACAAGGAGCCTAGATGCCTATTATACTCAGCCTGAATTGTCCAGTAGAGGTGGGATACTTGCTCTGGAGGTACTATGGCATTTAAACAATGTGAGAAACCCTGCACTTGATTTGTGAGACCAGTGAACACAAATAACTTCTTAGCATTCATTAACATTCTTTTGTTGAATATCTGACATTGTACTTTATCATAGAACCTCTCAGATAATTTAGGCAATAGCAAAGTAGTCATTCTATGAATACATTTGGGACACCCAGCCATTCAGGAAATAATAACCTCCACTATGTTTAGCTCCTCTTCAGTAGTGATTGTTGCTCCTGAGCAAGAGAGTCTACTTTTCTCAGCAAGAAATATTTTTCCCATCCTACAAAACATGGAGAGGTTTCACGGTTTAATGCTGATATACCATCTCACATGATTTTAAAGGTAACAATTGCCACATGTAGGACGTAAAGAATAACCCTTTTTGGAGTGAAGACTGAATATGTCACACATCTAATGAATGGCTGCCTGTCTCATGCTGCTGTATGTAAGTAATACACACTGTATCATACAGCAATACCTACTGTACTGTACAGCCAAACTTCAGGCTACTGCAGAGCTAAAATGTTTGTATAGTGTGTCATTATTTCCTTAGAAAATTCTTGCACTTATGTTTCTCTGATTTTATTCCCAAAGTTTTACTGGGAATTCTTCAGTACTGCATATCTGAAAAAAATATATCTCAACATAGTGCTTAAAATGTGTTTCACAACCAAGACTTTTAAAATTAACTCCAAAGGAATAGACAGAACAGAAATAGAATTCTAGTTTCATGCTGATTGAAAACTGCTGTTGTATAATTCCCATTTTCCTTTACTAAGTTATCATAATTTATGTTTCTGTTTGCCTCTTTTTTTTTTTTTGTAGTCCTTCTTTTCAGGAGGAAACAACATTCCTTTTTCTTATGGGTGTTCTGGGACTATCCAATGACAAAACATTGTGCGTTTCAATAGAAAATTACCCATCTCTCACACAAAAAACATGTTTTGCTCATGTGACCTTATGGTAACTAATGTGAAAAAGGTATCTCAAGCCATCTTTCAGATCTGAATTTTACCACTCCCCTTTTTTATTTTTATTTTTATTTATATTGTTATACTTGATACTCTGTTTTACATCATTAAATGATAAAATTATTGGTTTGCAGTTTTTTTCAGAATCTTGTCAAAGTCGTGTGCAATAGCTATGTACCTTATTTGCCAAGTTCCTAAGGCATTCATACTCTCTTAATTTCAGTGTTTTAACATATCAATGAGCTTATATTCATAAGTATGCATTCTAAGTAGTTCCCAACATAGATCTGCTGTTTAAAGTGCTTTCTCCTTATTACTATTTGAAGTAAACAGGAGATTCTGCACAGGCACCTGATAATTTAGTATCACAAAGAAAAGAAAAACCTGCAGAAGCCAAGGCTGAATCTGTATAGTTATAAGTACTAAGAATTTTTGGTCAAAAAAAAAAATCACTATGAATGATTGAAAATTTTCAGGCATGGTTGTAGTTACATTTATCAGTCTGATAAATACCTGTGAATATTTTCATAAAAACCATAGAGACATACAAAAATCAACTGATGATGGAAATAGATTAACTTTTTGGGATATGAATGGCAGAACAGAATGCTCTTACTTTTCTTTTTTTCAAGCTGTAAGTCTGGATGACAGAAATAACTATGCGAGCAACCAGCACTGCGCCATTTGCTGAACCACCACGCTTCACAGCTGTTACCTAAGGGAAGGTTTTAGTCTGCATTTTGAACCAGTAAAAGGACGATCTAAGAAGAGATGAAGACATGGTTTTCCATGGTAAACTGGATCGCTTTTTTGAGAAATTATGTAGAATGAGTGGCCATTCCAAGGTACAGTCTATAATGCACTCAGTGTACTTCTGAACTATGTCACTGAAAGATGTATCTCTATATTCTAGTTTAATATTTCCATACAGAGCTTCCATTTACTCCAGTATTAGGTATGCCTTTTTTTTTTTTTTTTGGGGACAAAGAATTTATCTTTCATTGTCTTCAATATTTTCTGCATGTACCACATGTTTCAGCTCACGTCAGTGCAAATTCATTATAGCAGCGCTAGTTGGCTTCATCATGCTCAATTAGAACAACAGAAAGTTCCTTGCAGTAGAGCTCTAAAGAGTGTGAAATTTGCCCTTTTTAATGTATGTTTGGAAAACTTAAACCACATGTTTTTTAGTGGAACTAATCAAAATGTTTTTAATTTCAGCATTTTGGTTTTAAAGTGCACAAGATATTCCTTACTTCTTCTGAAGTTATTCTAATGAAAAAGAGCGTGACCAGCAGGTCAGGGGAGGTGATCCTGCCCTCTACTCTGCTCTTGTGAGACCTCACTTGGAGTATTGTATGCAGTTCTGGTATCCTCAACATAAAAAGGACATGGAACTGTTGGAACAAGTCCAGAGGAGGGCCACGAGGATGATC
>JANRGW010026334.1:17040-46305 GCA_024733675.1 Psilopsiagon aymara | reverse complement strand
ACCTGTGGGAGTTGCATTCTTTCGATTCTCCTTCCCATCCCTCCAGGAGCAGAGGGAAGAAAGAGGGGGAAGTGAGTGAACAAACTGCGTGGCTGATTTATGGCTTAAACCACGACATAAACTTAAGCATTTTCACTAATATGTGTGTGGGATGAGGGGTTATAAATCTTACACGGCAGGTGCCATAGCTGAAGTTCAAGGAAA
Organism: Psilopsiagon aymara; assembly: GCA_024733675.1. Lineage (NCBI taxonomy): Eukaryota > Metazoa > Chordata > Aves > Psittaciformes > Psittacidae > Psilopsiagon > Psilopsiagon aymara. The sequence continues at coordinate 46,101 of JANRGW010026334.1, read as the reverse complement.
CTTAATGGGGTTTGTTGTTTTCTTCAGGGGTGGTGGTTCTCTTGTACAGTGTTCCTAAACAATTTGAATAAATTATTTCTCAGTAACATTCATTTCTACAAAACATTAGGGGTTTTTTTTGGGGGGAGTGTTTTTTTTTGAGGGGGAGTTCTTTCCAAAGTCACTCTCCATATGGAAATGATGTTGCTTTTTTCCCAAGTTTCTTTAGCATTTTGTGGTATAAGTGAGGTAATCTGCACTTATACCACAATCATCAGTTAAATCTAATAAATTTTACATTAAGAATAACAAGTTGTTATAGTTCTAGAAATACCTTTTTTTTTTTTTTTCATTATTCACTAAATAGCTGACCAGTGGTACTTCGAACTTGCGTGAGGTATTTTAACATGATTCTGTGGTATCTTCACATATCCCTCCACAATATGGAGGATTCAAATCATTGTAAATTGTTACAAGGCATGTAAACTGCCTAAGACTGCTTTTCTCACAATGTGGTAGTTTACAATACCTGTGTCTGTGATAGACCACATCAGATGGGAAGTTTGAAAATGCTTTGAAATACAGTCTGATTAGAGTGATCATCTGCCTTCAGCTTCTTTCACTGTTTGATGTGAAAATACCTAGAAGCTATTTAGATGCAATATTATCCAGTCCAGGTGTGTCTGTGTATGCAGTTAATGTAACTGGAATTGCACATGATATTGAAATTATACCTGTTAATGAACATACTGATTATGCAGTTGAGATCAGGAAGAGAAATGTCTTTGAAAAAGGGAAAGACACTGTTTTCAGTAATGGCTTTGAAAGCTCATGTGTCTTAGTACATAGAGAATTCATTAAATATTAACGAAGTTGTCAGTACCATTTTTTCTTGATGGGTTTTCCTGCTTCAGTACTATGTGTCTTAACCATGTAAGTCTACATAATGCTTAAGTTATAACAGTTCTCATACTTTCGGTGAAGGTTAGACAAGTAATTAAAAGTCTGTGTGTTACTAGAATTAGGAAAGTGCTGGTAAAATACATCTTTGTTTTCTCAATGTACTTCAACACTAAATAGGCTTCACTTGCGCTTTCCATAGGACATATCTGCAAAATGAACTGAATGCTACTTTCTTTCTAGATTATACAGGAGAAAAAGTTTGGAACTTTAATGTAGGACAACAGTCATTATTTACTTTGCTTTCCTTATCTCCTGAAATGTGTCAGTAAATGCTAAGGTATATACGGGAATTGCTGTTATTCTTACATTCCTCTTTTCTAATTCTGTAATGATTTAGTGAATCCGTGTATAAGAGTTCTGGGTGAAGTAATGAAACAGGTTTCTCGGTAATATGTCAATATATTTGAAGTAGAAGTCTTTCTGCAGTTACTGTCTTTTATCGCTACAGAGCCATTAACTAATAGCTTCCATCCCAGGACAGTGGAGTGAGTAGTGCTGAGGGAAAATAATTTGCTATAATAAATCTGCAGAAGCACCAGTCTACAACAACTGGATTTTGTAGAAGCAGATTATAGAAACCAAGTATTTGTTACTATAATTTGTGAAAGAATAAGGCTGAAAAGTAATGAGTGGCACTCACATAATCAGAGGGAGAGAAAAGAGATGTGCTTTCTAGCAGAGAATTCTTGTTTAACTGTGAGACCAGCTGAAGAAGAAAGTGCAAAGCCTTGAAAAACAACTCTTCTTTGGAAAAGAGTCTGTACAGCACAGAGGATCTCAGCACCCTTCAATGACCCCAACTTTAAATTTAAGGAGTGATCTAGGCTAGTGAGAGGAAGAAATTAGCTGAACCTGTTTGTCTTTTTACTTAGCTCTGGTTTTCTTGTGCTTTTGCATTAAAGATGAGTTTGTCTTGGAATCAAGAATAAGTGTTTTGTTCTCTTTAATTAGTATATCACTGTTAAGTGAACTGTAAAATTAATAGTGCTGAGGTCAGAGTTCGATGAGAGTATGCATGGGATACATGGGAGTCAGAAGAGCCCTGGCAAGTCCTAGGAATCTAAAGCAGAGGTACCTGAGATGTAAAAGGAGGAGAACCAGTGCTAATGAGATCCCAGCCTAACCCAAACACAGGGAGATGGGAGCTGGCTGTTGCTCCCATCTGAGGAGCTGCCACGTAGGGAGAACTCTTGATATGTAATGCCTTGAGACTGTTGGCTGTGGAGCTGTTCAAAACAACTCACTGATAGGAGTGCAGAATTTTCAGAACAACTCACAAAGGGCAGTTATCTGGCTCTGTAGCCCAGCCAGGAGAGGTGGTTTTGTGTGAAGGATTTTATTTAGGTATTACCTAGATCCAGAAAGTGCCAAGAATACAGTTTAAGTTTTTAAGAAATTAAGACTAAAGGAAACTAGGATAATATGAAATAAGTTGGAAGTTCTTGACTTGATCTCCTTAAGGGGCACCTTGTAGAATCAGCAACTCCAGCTTAGCTCTTGTAATTGCCAGAGTGAGACAGGGCGACCTAGAAACCTGTGTGGATTTTGAAAACCTAAGTTTCAGTGTTCACTCACAAGAGGAGGAGTAGGAAAAGCATTTCACTCTGTCTTTGAGTTCAGAGCACTTGTGCCATGCACAGAGGACAGTTTCTTCCTCTGATGAGATCTGGAGATAAGAAATTCTAATCATCAGATTGTTTTGGAGTTATTCCTGTTTCTCCAAAGGAGCAATTAACAGTATCAGGCTACAGTATCCTGCTCCCACTCACATAAGTGATATAGTCCCCATAGCACTGGGTGAATATGTAAGAACTTATTACTGCCGCTACCCCATTTCAGTAGTCCATGATGGTTTGCATTTGTCTCTTTGAAGGAATAGAGACAGGTAAGGAAGATATGAAGTAGAAATTCAGGGTGTGGAAAACTAGTAACATAGTGCTTCAGTTAAGGTATCAGTGGGAAAGCTGCCATGAAGACTGATGAATAACCTAGGGTTGGCCCTCAGGTAATTTAGGCAGCATTTTTTCCTTTAGTCAGGCTGAATGCGTCAGTGCAATTTATAACTACTAAACAATTCATGCTTTTCCTTAATAAGATATATGGATATCTAAATATCTCTTGAGAGTAAGAAAATCAAGAACTACATTAGCAACTGTAGCGAAGATTTTTAATTCTTCATTCTGTGCCACTACTGAGACCTAGGATGTTAACAGGAATGCTGTAAGGCAGTTTTGTTCTGATCAGGAAAAATAGCTGGTATATTACAACACTAGTTTCCCTAATGAATTCTGAAAGTATTTAAATTTCACATAATAGCAAATGTGCATTAATCTTGACCCTTGCGAGTCTGTAACGGCTGCTCAACAGCAGTGTTTATCAACAACTAAATGGCCTGCTTGAAGCATGTGCTAAGATGCTGGTAGAAGAGGAGCAGTGCTGCTTCTTTATGGTGGGGAGGAGGTATAACAGGAGTTAAAATGGGTAGAACTTCCCATTTGTGACTAGTTTATTAATCATGAGAACTCCTAGTGTGTTTTTTCTCACTAGGGAAAAACAAAATGAGATTTTGTAGAAAACTTGAACTTACTTCAGAAGTCTGTTATATCAACCTGATTATGGAGAATTGTCCCTATATGGTTGTCAACCAAGCACAGGAAAAGCAGAAAATGGATGTTTTCATTTCCTCACCACCACCACCACCCCCAGTAGATGCTGCCTCATTTTGCTGTTCTCAGTCTACCACTGTTGCTTGAGTGTGCCTTTAGCTATCCCTGGTACTTAACTGGGAAACTGAATTGAATATATTACAGTATTTATTTTGTCAGTTGCAGTGATATAATCCATCAGACGAGCCAGATCAAGTTAAATGCTCAATAACAAATATTTTCCTACTAGGCAGGTTGTCTACTACCTGTAGAGCTTGTATGCACAATCAACAGAAATATAATAGGTGCATCTCTCAGCTGGTGTTGCAGTTCACTTCAGACTGCTGTGTCTGGAAAGGTAATACCTGAAAGTCTGACAAGAAGGTTTTCAGTGTTTCAGGTATTAACAAGGGTGGGTAAACCACACCTGAGCTGGGGGACTATTCTGCCTGCAAAGTCCTGGTGTGGGGCCAGACTTCTTTCTGCCATGGCTGCACACATGCGCTATCCCCTTCAACAAGGGCAACCTGGTTGTCCAGGCTAGAAAAGAGCAGGGATTATATCTGAGTAAGTCCCTGCTTCAGACAGTTCAGCTGTGGAACATGCTTAGTTAGCTTGGAGAAAACCCGCAAAGTGATTTTATTCCAGAAGTCATGCAGGAGGAAGTCTGGTCTTTCTTCCAGTCAGGCCTCACCTGACCTGTCGGACCTTTCTCCTGTCCCTGCACCAGTGTGGCTGTCATTCTCAGCAACTAAAAGGAGAACAATTTGTCTCAATCTCAGTTTTTGTTAAATATTTGAAGCACTGGGACTCTTAGTACTCATTTGGGACCCCAAAAAACACCTTTTCACACATATCTCTTGTGTGAATCCAAATATCTGGGTGTCTTGAGAGTCATGCTTTATATGAGCCCATGGCTGGTACCACTACATGTTCCTAGCAATGGCGCAGTATCACCCACACCCTCACAATAGCTATGATGCCCCAACCCCTGTGTGATAAGGTAATACTCATTAAAAGCTGACTAGAAAGACAGTGGGCAGCTTGCTTTGCTAGAGGATTTAACTGTTTACCACATGGTTAGGCAGGCAGCTGAGACAATAAACCAAGTGAGGATCCAGTTAAATCATAGAATGCTAGAATGGTTTGGGTTGGAAAGGACCTTAGAAATGGCCTCGTTCCAACCCCTTGTCATGATCAGGGACACCTTCCAGTAGACCAGGTTGCTTAAAGGCCTGCTCAACCTGGCCTTCTCTGGGAATGTGAGAAGGATGAAGGACTTTTTTTTTTGTGGCAGGAGTGGGATAGTATATGTCATGAAAGAATATACCTGCCTGGAAAGAATATGCGTATTTTACCTGTCTGGAGAACAACATTTTAAAGGAATTTTAAGTCTTTTCTTGTGCTCCTATGGGGATGGAGTGTTACCAATATTCATACAGAGATGGTAAGGTATTTTATGTTATTTTTGATATTTTATGGTGAAGCAGAGGTGTTCTTAGTTAACATTCTTGTGAGGAAAGACATTATTCAGTGAATTAACATCCTAGAAGGATGTTGGGTTTAGCTATTTGAATTTTAATTTCAAAAATTTATTGAAAACAGTGACTTAATAGAAGAGTTAGTAAAAATCAGATTTAAAAGCTACGACAAAATCATCTTAGCTTTCAAAGTGATTTAGTGTACTCCATGACATACTTATTAACATACATATTAAGATAATCGGTATCTAAAAGTCACCACAGAAGTAAGAGAATATAAATTCCTGCTTCCAGCCCCCTTGGTTAGCACAGTCAGCATGTTATGAGCTAAATTGTATCTTTAGGTGTTAAGATGCCCAATGACGCATCTTGAACGTTCTCAGTGTTTGAGTGATGGTGGTGAATCTGACCAGGATGGCAGAGTAGGTGAATTCCAAACATTACTTAGCAGCAGTGGGTCTTTAAACTGTAGCTGTACTCTACTATGATGGCACAGGGGTACTGCCACCTGGGAGAAAAATGAAGGTAGTTTGACTTTCCTCAGAGAAATCAGATGTTGTTTCTTTTCCAACTCCTTATTTTGATGTAATTTATAGTTTCCTAAATTGCCTATCTTACTTTTTTGCCAGCTTTGCACATTAATTTTATTCTTGCATTCCTCCATTTTTAAAGCAATAGCTCTTATTTAGATCTCTAGTGGGAACGTTATTCTTCATCACTATCTGAGAGTATCTCCTGCAAGTGCTTCCTATAACAGAAATTAATGTGACTGACACCATTTTTAAAAGGCTTTTTTCAAACCAAATCCAGATAAAATTGCTGTACTGTAGCCATTAGGCACTCATGAAGGAAGTCTTGAAGCTTCCTTTGCTCACTGCTGATCCCTGATATCTCCTATTATAGCCTCCTGGAGCTACCCAGAATCTCTACAGAACTATAAATCTATACCATCTGACATCTGTTGTCAGAATGGGTAATGTTTGTAAAGTAGAAGAAGCTGGAGAGAGAACTCAGTTCAAACAACAAAGGCTTGGTATAGCTTTAAAAATACTGGTATTTTGATGGACATTTATTTTTCTTCTGAATATTGGCTTGTTCCCCTGTTGGGAGGTTATTCAAATGCAGTCATTTAGAAAGGGGATGAGATTGTTTGGGAAAGGTAAATAGATCTGGTGTCTCTGTTTGTTTACAATAGGATTGAGAGATGATATGCTTCTGTGCATTTCCATTATGTGAGTGCCAGGTAATGGTCTGGCATTCTACATAATGAAAAGGATGTTTAATTTTCTGCTGTCTTCCACAAGACAATGACAAGAGTATTTGTTATGTGATCTAAAAATGCAATTGTCACATTTGCCTTTTGAAGAAATAGTCAATGTTGCATGTTGTAGAGGTCTTATTATAACAACTATGGGAATTATTTTTAAGCAACTTAAAGTTAATAAAATAACAGGTAATAGTTTAGACGCGTAGTGGGTTTTATCTGTGATTTAATTATAGGAGCAAAACTGTAGATTCAACTTTTCAGTTTTACGTTATCCAGTTTATTTGTTCTCTGTACCTAATTAGTTAAATGCAGAGAAAATTAGTTCAGTGCCCAGTCTTTTGGTTTAAAGCTTTATTGCTACACTGTTTTTTAAATATCCCAAGCAAATGTTCAATTGTTATGAAATAACCATTTGCAATGAGTTGGGGTGAGTTGGTTTTTTTTTTTTGTTACTAAACTTCCCTATTGTTCTAAATGTCAGGAAAATGCAGACTTGCTAAATGGTTGATTTTAGCAAAATTTACAAATTACCACTTTTGACACAATATAGTGATTTCTGAATTTATTTTAAAATCTATATTACTTCCTGACTTTAAAAACTTTCTTTCAATTTAGGTATACATTGAGTGCTTACTTCAGAGAATGATAAAGCTATTGTCAATATAGTTTTACAGGTTGCCAAAATAGTTTCTCACCTTCAGAATAGTGTGCAGGTTTGCTACCTCTTAAAGCAAAAGGCACTGAAGCTGTACAGAATTTAATTAGTTCTCACTTTGGCATTTTGTTAGTTAAAATACATTTTGGAGCTGTCAGTTGGAGTTGGTAGATTTCTGCAGAGAGGTTTTTGTGAAGAGCATTAAAATCATGCTGCTCATCCAACTGCAGGATCTCTTGCTACACACCATGGCTGTGCTGTGCAATGAACATTCTCTTTGCATTTTTCTGCATGTTAGATTTCTGGATCATCCTATAATTCTGCAGACAACCTTGGATGAGTTCTTGAGGAAGCATGTGAGGTGTCTGGCATTTGTTCCTGCTACACTAAATATTGTCCTGTTTGTCATAGCATGAGTGAGAAGTGAAAACTCAGACTCCAGCTTGCCAATATGGGGCTACAGTGTATTGCTCTTAAGGCTGTGTGCTTGGCAGTGTGCTATGCCAGGGCTCCAGAGGACAGAAAATTCAATGTTACTGCGCAGATGTTTGAGACAAATTGCTGGAGGGTAGTCACCTGAGATTTACAAGCTTGCTATGGACAATTGCTCACTGTTGTATCAAGCGTACATGAAAGATGTTGTCATGTATCCCATGCTAAGAAACTGCATAACTTGGAACATCTCTCTGAAAATTGAATCATCTTGTCTGCCCTATGTAATGTATGAATGCTCGCAACACTGATTTAAATCTGTGTGTTCTCAGGTCTCATATCCTTTAATCTTGTTAGCCAAGTACTGGGCTTGCAACTTTAAAATTGGTTGAGGAGGAGCTCCTAGTTTACTGGCCCTAATTCATAGTAACTGAAGCATATTTACACAGAACTAGTTCATCTAAATAAGTTGTTTTCAGTCAGATTCCAATTGAAGGGAGTTGAATTCTTGTTGCATTACCAAACTCAGAATCAGCCTTTATCCATTGTGGAAGGAGTTTACAGAAAGCCATAGGTCAGGTGTGTGTGGAAATTGGGCCGTACCTTCCACATCGGACTTTAGAGGTGTGCCTTGGGGCCGCATAGGCATTCTCCTAGGGCTGTAATGCTGCTGGAAGGCAGCAAGCTATTTCAAAATGCCCTTTTCAAACCATTGCCTTCCAAAGTGCTTACGGCTGCTATTTGAGTATTCTCATTAGAGAGTAACTTGACTGTATTTGGTACGAAATTTAAGTCCTGATTTATGATGTCAATGCTGTAAGCTGATTTCTCATAAAAGACTAAACACATTTAGTCTGCAGACTCTACTTCATTACTGTACCAATTTTAAGAGCTATTGAAAACAGATCAGGTCAGTTTGCAATAATTTTGGAGTTTACTCCTTAACAGAATAGGGATGGGGATTGTGGGTATTTGGAGTTTAAAGTATGCATGAACATTTATTTATAAAATTGGTATAGTATTGTTTCTCAAGTTAAAATCAAAGTTTGGAAAAGATTTAGGTTTGCTTTATTTAAAACAAGGGTTATATTGCCCTTTGCTTATTAGATGTTTCTATTTTAATGTAGCACTGTATTTTGTAAAAGCGTGCCATTGGGATACAAAACAGGCCAGAGACAATCTGCTTTTCAATTAATGGAAAAAAAATGGGGTTTCCAACATCGTTTATTTTCAGATAACTATAAATAAAGGCCTTAAGATAATAGCAGCAACTAATACTGGACTTCTTTTTAAACTGATTTGTTCCCTATGGCTCTTTCAGTGAACTGTATTTGAATTCAAATTATAAGAATGAAGTTTTCATTCAACCTTTAGTTGTATTTACAATTATATTTTAGTGACAGATCAAGAGCTAAACAGATTTTATTCTCCATTTTCCTGTGCTATTTTTCACTGGGATACACTGTGGTCTATTGCAAGTTTGTAATGTCTTCTCTTCCCCTCTTTATTTGGAATATCACTAAGTATATTTCATATCAACACTCTGTAGATTAAATTTTCCTAAAAATAACTTTTATGTGTGCATAACTACAAGTGGGGCTTTTTACTATCATGCTGAATTCAACGTGTAGTTTAGTCAAGTATCTTAATAATTCATTCAAATACATGTTTTTAAAAAATGTAATTATATTTTAAAAAGATTTCTCCATCACATGAACTGGGAGGCCTACTTTTATTGGGTATTACGAAGGTAAAGTATTAATACAGAGACGAACTTGAATTGTACAAGTTTTTTCTCAGAGTTGTCAGGTATTTAAAGTTCTGAACTCAGTCTTTTGCCAAGTTTAATTGTTCATTTATGAGGTTAAAGATATTCAGTTGTGCTCCATATGTCTGGGCTTTAATAGCAGTCAAGCAAAATTCCTTTTAAAACATGCAAATCAGACTAATGGAAGCCTGCAACATATTGCTGAGTCATTTTCTGTAAATATTAAGGTAGAATCCTGTATGTGCTTACCTTTAACACTCAAAAGCGTTATGCAGTATGACTCTCAAACTGGAAATGACAAAGAGTGGGCACAAAATAATGAGGAAAATACACATTTCAAATTGCCTGTTAATAGGTATGCTGTCATGGGTATATACTGCTTTTCTCTGAAGACAGAAATTATTAATGAAATGTTATCTCTCTTTCCTGAGTTTCCAAAGAAAAAGTGCAGCACTATGTTACTGTTTTTCTCCATACTTCTTTCAGAGGTAGCTTTGCATCAGATTTCGTAATACTCATTGAAATGTTTTTGGAATAGCTGCAAAGCTGCAGTTTACAGTACACAAATAGTGAGAGGTGTTTATATCTTAATAAGAACAATATTCACATTCCCAAGGGACTTTTTGTTTCTTCTAGCAGAGGACTAATAGTTAGCTGTGTTTTCTTTTTTGGTTTTAATGAGTTTTTTCTTCCTCATGAGTGAGGAAGTTTTCATAGCTAGATTGAATAGAGCTGTCATTCTAGCCTTGATGAAAGAACAAGAACTGACAAAATAGATGACATTCAGTCTTTTGCATTTCCAAAGGTACTGCTTAATACAATTGAATGAGGGATGAAAATATGTCAGGACTGTCCCTTCAAGTTTTCTGGAAAGTCTGTTTGTAGACTGGAACTCCATTCTTTAAATAACAAGTTATACTGACTATTTCAGGGCCCTGTATTTTTTTATTGATTGTTCCCACTGAAATCTAGTTGCTATGGAGTAGATTTAAATTTTAAAATTGGCTTTGTTGCATAAATTAGTAATTTTCTGGTCTTTGCCTTCATTATTTTGTAAATGAAACTGTTCCTCATTCTAAGTAGTTACCAGCTTGCAGTAAAGACCTGTTTCTCCACAGACGTTTTTTCAATGATTGATTGAAAAATTGATTTAGGTCCCAGCAAGGTCATGGTATTTCGGCTGGTTCTAAAAACCTACTTGTCCTGCCATGTTCTTTAATCATTGTCTGCAGTTGTATATGATTCATATGTGTAAATTATAACTGTCAGACTGCCAATTTTATTTTTTTCAGTTGCTAGATACCTCAGTTTCAGTAGATGCAGTGTTACAAACTGATGAACACACGTTTTCAGCTGTGAGCCTTGTGCTATAGATGCCCTCCTTGTCTGTCTTTGTCTTTATTTCTCAGCAGTACATGTATATTACTTAGCTACTACTTGTTAAATATGCACAACTTTTCTTTTGCTGAGTAAGGCTCTTTCAACTTTCTGTAATTCCCAATTAGCTTTTCTCTAGCTAATAACCTCGTTAATGCCTAAAATAGTGCTGTGTCTCTGAAGGCTGGAATCATCATGAAATGAAACATCATGCATGTGTATCGCTTTTAATGGAAATGTGCCAAGATTTCTTCCAACTGGGCATTTTTAGACTTGAGTGTTTCCCTCCCTGAATTTCATGTTAATGTAGGCTGCTTGGAAATCAGCGTTATGCCTGAGAAACTGCTTTTGATTGTTTATTAGGCTGCATTTAGTGCCCTGTAACTCACTCAGCTGGCCACATTGGAGTTCTAGTGGCAAAATACTCAGGAAATGCTTTCACCTTATCCCATTATTCCTTGTTATGCATTTAGACCCCAGACTGAATCCCAGGGCTTCAGCCTCACCTCCTGGAGTATTACTCCTACCACCCTATACTGAACACAAAAACCCACCTAACATGTTGTGAGGGAGTACTAAGCAGCAGCAGTGTATATTTTTGCCCCACTGGTGCAGCAGAAAGGAAAACCATGGAATACAGTACTGCTTATGTCCCATTTTTATTCAGACTCCACTCCTGACTTTGGACCCCATCTTGTCCATCTCCCTGAAAAGCTGAGAAAGAAGAGGGTCGGGTGTCACTGAACCAGCCAACAAATCAAGCAGCCTGGGCTCCTGAGAATTAGTATTTCTGGGGAAATGGCAGTAAGAATGTCTGTATAAATAAAAATAGCTTTGTATTTCAGTGTTGGTTACAGGCTGTCAAATTTGACTATTTATTTTTTCACTTATTTCTTTTGGATATACTTAATTCAAGTCAGTATTTATAGCAGAGGTCTTTCTTGCTATATGCTACTGCTCTACACTCTCAGAAGTTAAATGGACCATTGTTAAATTACTGCTTTTTGCTACAAGATTAAAGATCAGTTCATTAATTTTTCATGATAGTAAGTAGATGCATCCTCTTGTTAATGAAACCCCACCTACCAATGAAAAGGACAGTTACTTAAGAGATACCCCCTTTGCATGTATTTTTTCTGCTTGAAATTTGATCAAATGATCAGGGAAAGATTTTGAAGGTGTTTCTACAACTCGTCATGAATTCTGTGCAATGCAAAGTCTCAACTTTATTTTTGTCTCGAAAGTACATGTCTGATATAAATTTCCCCTTTTGGCAGGGAAAAGAGATTTTAGCATTCCACAAATCCAGATTCTTATCCTTATGGCTTTAACTGGGAGTTGAAGCTTTAGATTTTCCTTGGAGATCTTTCACAACTAGGAGCATGATTCTTTCAGCAGGGTATGGTGCACATCAGCTTCCTGTTGAAACTGGTTAATACTCCAGAGATGCTAAGAAATGTTTTGTGCAGCCTGGCAGTACTAATCCAAAGAGACATAAAATGGGAAGAATGAGACCCCTGTGTTTGGAAACATGAAAGTATAAAAGCTGGTGCAGTGAGATTTGGTTAATCATTTTGGTTTTATTTTTATAAAAGAGCAGGAACTTGAATATTTCAGGATTGTATTTTGGTAATCTCTTGTTCACACAGTGGGTTTCTTTGTTCTTTAGGGATGCAAGAGGGAAATAAATCAACTCATTATTTTCAGCATTAAACTTTGTTTTCATTCTTTGTTCAGAGGAATGGAAGAAACAAAATTAACTTTACTTTATTCTTTGCACCTACAGCTGACAGTAAATAAGAGCAATTAAAAAATCATTTGTGTGAACTAACTACTGTTCGTTCATTTAAAAGCAAGTGCTGTACTTTTTATCTTGACCTGAAAAAAAGTTGAGTCCTTTAACACCATTTTCTTTTCATGTTATACAAGATACCTTGATTCATGGGTGTCATCTCTGTCTACCATTCCAGGGGTCACAAGCGCAAACTGGAAGAAGATGATGCTGCCAGTGAATCCAGTAAAGAATCCAGCAATGAAGATGAGGAAGGAAGCAGTTCTGAAGCAGATGAAATGGCAGCAGCACTGGAAGCTGAATTGAATGACTTCATGTGATATTCATGCAGAAGATGGAGTCTGTAATTATATTTTACTTCTCATAAACAGATTGGACTTCAGATGAGTCTCTTATGTCAGTACTCAGTGTTTTTCCAAAATGCATATGTATATTTTGCAAAGCAGCACAAGAGGTGACACATTATTTTACAAAATCAGAAATAGATGTTTTTAAGGTGTTTTATTAAAGGAAAATATACTTTTTTAAGCAAAAAAAAGTATTAAATGGGACTTGGTGTGCTATGCCAAAGACATGTTAGGAGCTCTGCAGAACCTTCATATACAGGACAGTGCTACAAAGATTCATGATTAAACATACAGCAGCTTTTTAAGAATATTGCAGTCTGCAGTTTATGGTTAATGGTCTTCAGAAGTAAAAAGGAAGGAGGAGATAAAGGAGTTGAAATTGTCTGGGTAGTTCAGCAGGAACCTGATGAACTGGTCATCCTTTTCCACAAATAAATGCTATCAAGTATAAAGGATTTTTAAAATAAAAAAAAAAAAAAAGAACAATTTATATTTGTATAGAAACAGGTAATGTGATATGCAAGCTTGGTGAACTCTGCACTTGACCCCCTCTGTCATTTGCTTCGAGGAGAACACATAATGATCAGAACTCATGTTTTTAAGTTACTTTGTGGAATAGTTGGGTTCTTTAGGGACATCATTTAGATTTTTAACTTTTCTTCTCTGTAACCAGAAATTTAGCACAGCATACTGTGTGATCCTGTATTGCCATAAAAAAAATATTCACCCATTTGTGTTGTCTTGGAAAGAACGAGTGCTACTTCAGTTTAGGTAGGATTTAATTTCTTTGACAAGAGATCTGATGTAAAGTTTTTGTATATTCTATTTCATATTTGACCCACAAAACAGATTTTCTTTCATTTAATAAAAATTCATTTTGTACACTTTGTTTCCCTTTCCTGTTCATTTTCTTCCATCAAATACAATGCATCTTTCCATAGTATCTTCTTTTTCACTCTGATGAAAATAATGAAAAACATTGAAAGCAAGAGCAAATTCATAGACCCGGGCAAGTAACTGAGACAGAGAATAGAAACACTGGCTCAGAAGATTCCCCTTTTTTGGTACATGAACTCTTATATTCTGACTTTTTCTCAGGTACCAGTTCTCAAGGTACCGTAAGAATTACTGCACTGGTATTGAATTTCTGAGTCTACAACTGTGATTCATTCTCAACTGTTAGCAACTGGAGAGAGAAATCCTTTTAAAACATGTTTGCAAAAGAAGATTCATAAATTCCGATATCATGGTTAAAGGGAAGTACTTTCTGGTGCAGAAATACTTAATTTTGCCACTTGGCGATAAAAAGGAGAGAGTATTTGAATAGAATCTCAGCCAGTTTTCAAATAAGGGCCTACTTTTCAAAGCTTCATAATGGCAATAAAAGGAACACTGAGAAAATAGAAACTTTTCTGATTAGTACTGCGTTTTCACTTCAGAATGCAATGTCAGCATCCGCAAGACACAAATAATGTTTTCTGTGGGAAAATGTTCAACTTCTCAGATGTTTGCACAGGTATCCTATAGCTGAAGTGTACAGTGACCTGCCTGCTGTAGCTCTCCATGAAAACAATCAGGCTGCCTCCGAGTGAGTTGCATTGTGTAACAGAAGAAAAAGACTAATGCTTATAAAAGGGGAAGTCAAAATACTTTTCTCAGAAACTTAAATGCAGCCTTCCCAGCCATCAGAGGATGACTTCTTGCAATTAAATACTAAATATGTTATGGGTACGTTTTTTGTTTTCTTAGATTAAGCCCAGTTGAAATAATTTGAAGTAATACCAACTTTTTGGATTGCTGTGAAGCTGCAAATTACTTTTTCAGCAGAGGCTCGTTCTGATTGATGGTCTCTTCCAGTCATGCAGCTCTGTGGCAGCAATCTAACTCTGAATGTAGACACAGCCAGCGAGCAAACTGGGTAGGTTGCTGTTAGCTCAGCAATGTGGCGCCTTGGTTCAAGCTGCTTGTTGGATGCCACATCCCTGGCATGGCAGCTGTCTCACAGTGCTCGTGCAGTGATTTCATACACATAAAGTTGGAGGACAAGCTTTTAGTGTGAAAGGCTGTATCCTCTTCCCAGTATTATTTTATGGCTGTTGCTTTTGATTTAACTGGTGGTGTGTGCGTGTCTGGGAAGGAGCCCTAAAAGCGATCAGTACTCCACTAAACCAAATATCATCTAAACTCTGAGTAAACACAGAGCGAGAGCTCTACACCAGACTGCAAGCTGCATCTATCCAGTGAAGATTCATCTGCCTCTATGGGAGCTGCAAAACCTGCAGTTGGTACTGCACACAGAGGCCCCAGGAGCAGGCAGCATGCTGACAGGGTTAAAGCCAAACAGTTCTCTAACAACCAGAATGACACAGAAAATACTCACTTTGACATTGATTACTCAGATATCTCTAACAACCCCTGCTCTCAAATCCTTGCAGTGGGGAAACCTAGTATGGGGTGGGGGTTCAGAGGCACCAATCCATTGCTCACTGCCAGAGCAACCCAGAAATCTGCTTTCTGTCTAGAAGTCGGCTCCTGCTCATTCAGGTAGCTGAATGTAGTAAACTGGTCCCCAGCCTCTCTCTGCACTGGCAGGGTGGAGAAATGGAAACTGAAAATTTGATAGATGGTAAGTTAAATGCCTTAGCTAACCTGCCAGCAAGAAGTATTTTGATGTATGAAGTTATCACTCACACTTTTTTTAAGATGCAGGGACATCCCCGAAAAGGCAAAAAATATGTTTTATGAAATGGCTTTTAACTCTTCATTAGGTAACCCGCATCTCTTGACTAGTTGGTTTATCCTACCTTCTTGATCTACTTCCATAGGTTAGATAGCTAGCAAGGATGTGCTGCCAGGAAAGGCTCTCTTAAAGCAGAATCAAAGACCAGATTCCCACTGAGGCTGTTGAACTTGGGCAGTGCTGGTTTCTGAAGAAGGTGTTCCAGGCATGGAAATGAGTAGAGAAGGGGCATAAAGTGAACCATGCTTCATTAAGCTTTCTGAGCAAGTACTGTCACTGGTGTTCAGGAAAGGCAGCTCCTAAGGCCTGACAGTGGTTTTAGAACAGGTAAGAGCATTCATTTCAGTTTAAAGACCAGCAGCTTTTCTTTTTCCATCTTGCCCTCAGCAGTTCTTAAGAGAATGGAAGTACATCACAGCTCTTTGTAGAGGCTGTAGTGGGACCCATGAGAGAAGCAAAAAAAATCATCAGGTAGTGACTAAGCTTTTCTCTTTGTGCATGTGCTGGGAAGGTCTGAAGACAGGAGAACAGTGTCACTTAGCGCTGAGATGTGAGAAACTCCCAGCATACAAATGCTTTCACTGTTGGGTTATGTGCATATGTGGAGTGGGCCCTCCGTCTTCTCAGTGTTAGATAGTAACATCCATTGCGGAGGATGGAAAGTCTCAAGTTTCCTTCTTGGCACTACTGCTTGCAGAATAGGTTTTAGTGTCTTACAAGTGTGAAAATCCACACACACAAACCTGGAGCTATACCTTCAGATTTCTCAGCTCTGCCTAATTTTACTACAGTAAAGATTGCACTAGATGACAAGTTGGAGAATTCTCCATAACAAAGTGGATTTCTTCATGTAGCTGAAAATTCAGCATGAGAAGTCTTCCATAAATTATTAAATCAGGCTTTGCCAAAAGGAAAATATTTGTGACTAATTTTTAATTAAAAACTGAAAGTGCACATAAATCCTAAGTTCTTAAAAACATTTTCTTGTAAGTAAAAATGTTCCCTGATAGTTATCCTTCAAGTTGAATCAATACCACCAAAAAAAAAAAAAAAATAGGTGTGTTTACATGATACAAAAGTTAAGAGGGTGAAGACTATGCATCATTTTTTTTTGGTTCTCTCCTCAGCAGAGCCTCCACTTTCTTTTCCTTGTTGATTTCCAGTTTATGTACCCTCTGTGGGTCACTCCACACCTCCTCTTGGCTTGTGTCCTGTTCTTCAGTGAACCCTAGCCATCGCATGCCCAATTCTGTCACCATCGCTGTCTTTATCCAGTAGGTCCCAGTTCTCACTACCTGCACACAATTGGTTTATGGCTTTTTTTCCTATCCAACTAATACAACTTCTATTGTCACTTCAGAAGTGTTTGAAGTCCAGCATCTGGCACAGCCCCTTCTCCCCTGCCTCTCTGAGGGACAGGAAGCAGCAGGATCTGATCCCCCAGGCAGCATCACCTACCATGAGCTGGTTTGCTGCAACTGCATAGCCAAGGCTCTTCAAGACCAGGTCGGATGTATTTCTGAGCAACCTGATCTAGCTGAGAAGTGCATATTTTTGCCCTACCTGTGGGTGAAAAGCTATGTTAACAGCTTGCTATGTGCTGCTCTCTTCCACTGACCTGTCCTCTGTGATTCACTGTGTCTTGCTGGGGCACTGGGAAGGGGAATGGAGCCACCTTCCTCCTGAGTCACCACTGCTCTCTTCCTAAGCCAAACTCTCACCAGAGCTGGCAGGCAGTAACTATTGCAAAGCCACGTAGGTTTACCAGGTGATGATAAACCATCCATCCTTCTTTAGATTTGCTGTGGGACATGAGTAATGCAGAATTTTCTTCTCTGCCCCTTCCGCATCTGCCACAAGAAGTCTTGAAAAAGCAAATAACAGGAACCATAAGGGAGAGAAACCCTGGTCAAGGACCCTCAAAAGGGCTGCATCCTCCTCCCTTTCCCTTCTCTACAAGAGACCAACATCTCTTAGTCCCCAGGAATGTTTGCCTGCCTTGCCTGTCAGATTTTGGCTGTTGTTCTTGCTCTTTCACAACAGGCAAGCTGTTCTCACCAAAGCACAACCTACCATTGCTATTGACCAACTGTCAGCAGCAAAGCCCATAGGCAACAGCCTCCTCCTCATCATGCTGCCTTCAGACCAAGCGTGATGAGGAGGTGCTTTTTGGCAGGGAGTACAGCAAGAAGACAGAAAAGCTTTTTATCTTCTGGGACCTACCACTGTGGATATGTGTGACCCTTTCAGGACACAAGTATTAAATGTGTCACTTAGTGCCAATATAAAGGGTCCTTGAGAAGTTCTCTGTTTTAATTAAGTGGATGTGTTTGGTCCTTGGAGAGCTCAACATATACTTGAGTGAATAAATGTTTTAATAATTCAGCTTCGTTTCTCCTAATCTCATAGCTGCATCCCACAGGAAAGCTTTCTTTTCGTTGGCACTGAATATGAAATGAAGAATGCTCCATTTAGTTTATTTTTTAGTTTCTGTCCTTGTATCCAAGTTCTCAGCCGGCCTCTGAGACCACAGGGCAGCCCCACTGCAGGATCAACACACACACAGCAGCCCTGTGCCAGCTCCACAGGATACAGCTACCAGTTGTCATCCTCCTCCTTGGTTCTACCTCCAGGACCTGCCCAAGGAAGCAGGGCCACCTCTGGGCATATCTCAGAGCAATAGCCATGTGTCTTCCAATATCCATCTGCCTCACTGACCATCACCTGGTAGAAATGGTGTTTCAGCTTGCCTGCGTGAAACACATCTTCCCCCACATGTGGCTTCTCCTGAGAGTAATTCAAGCCACTTTTCAGCACTTTTTGGGTTTGCACTGTGCTTTAAATCTCTTCCATTTTAAAATGCAGAAAGCAGCTAAGGAGCTGAAAGCAGGCCCCAGGTGGGCTGTGGGACAGAAAAGAAAAGAAACTCAACACTCTAAAAGTTGTGATTTGCCAGAATAACTCATCTCCTGTGACAGAGTCTAACTCATCTCTTGTGACAGAGTCTCTGTGCGTGTTTAAGCACAGATCAGGCATTTTTCCAGCTCACAGCACAATCTATGGTTCCTGATGGGCCTGAGATGTGCATTGGATTTAGCACTGCAGTTTTGTTTGGTGTCGGGTGTTACTCTGTAAGGTTGTGACCTGAAACAGCCTGTCTGTGCAAATGGTGTTTTATTGGTGAAATATAGAACATACACCCACTCCTTCATGCCGTACCCACACACATTGATAAGTCACCATGCCACTCATGTTGTCTGGGTGCTTTTAAGGACAGGAGGAAGAGAAGAAATCTGGCACTAACAAATTGAATCTGGTGATTAAAGGTTGGACAATGAGTCCTTACATGAAAGGGTCATTGGTCTACAGGGGGAAGAAGGGTATTAAAACAGCAGTTCATCAGGTTAGAAATTGTCTTCTATAGCATGACATCTATGAGTGTCCTTGTAACTTGAAGTCCTAAAGTGCACAGCCCATCAAGCAGGGGTTCCTCTTTTGCTTCATTACAAGGAGGGTAGCTCTGCTCGTCTGCATGTTGTCCACAGGCCAGTGGGTGCAAACTGTTGCATGAAAGGGGTTAATTCCGGCTGCAGCTTTAAGTAACTTTTATTTTAATTGACTGCACTTGACATCTGTGAAGCCAAGGAATAACAGCCACAGAGGAGGTGGTAAGGAATAAGTCCCTGACTAACTCGTGGTTTATCCCCAGCTTATATCATTTACCTCATTTTTGGTGCTGCCTGCAAGCTTCAGCTGCTCTTTGTTTGCTCAGAGTTAATAGATTTCACATGCCTCAGTGCCACATCCCTCTCTCTGCTGAACTATCTGTGTAGGCACACAAAATA
Source organism: Psilopsiagon aymara (assembly GCA_024733675.1). Classification (NCBI taxonomy): domain Eukaryota; kingdom Metazoa; phylum Chordata; class Aves; order Psittaciformes; family Psittacidae; genus Psilopsiagon; species Psilopsiagon aymara. The sequence continues at coordinate 26,810 of JANRGW010026334.1, read as the reverse complement.
ACTTCCCCCTATGTCCTCTGCCAGTGGGTTAGAGTGGAGATAACTTCAGCACTCTGTAACCGGGATACAGCAGCTGCAGCAGCCACTGGCCACAGTGCTTTGCTGTGATGCAGGACATGCCATGACATGAGTGGCAGCACGAAAGCAACTACTACTTTCAAAGAGCAAACACCAGAAATTCTGCCTATGCAAGAGAGGGCTGGATTGCAAATGAACTGTACCTCAGCTATCTTGGGCTGCAACTACCCTGAAGCAACCCTGGAGCAAGGATGTGCAAACAGCCCCTGTGCTATGGACTCTGCCAGGGTTTGGGCGAAGGAGGTTGTCACTGTCAGTATGAGCTGCATGCTTCATCACCCTGCGCCCTCATCTGGAACCCAGGTGTTGATATTAGGAGCACAAAATGTGTTGCTGTTTTTAGATCCCCCCCCATTGCTTGTTGCCTTTGTGCATGCCCCTAGTGCTGCAAAGAACTGCAGAACACCACTGGGATCCCAAAGGGGCAGCTTCTGCTTGGTGGAAACTGCCATAGCTCCCTTGATGAGAACCCTGAAGCCCTCCCAAGATGTTCAGAGTGAGGAGGTGCTCTCTGGCACCTCTGATGGCTGTCAAGGACCACTTTCTGGATGACAAATACTAATTAAGAACTAACTCATGATCTTCCTCTGGATCATTGTGGAAGCATGTGGTATTTGCAAACCTGGAGAGCACAAAGGAGAAAATGCCTTCATTGCTTCGAGTTTCCTGATGTGATATTGAAGGCTCAGTGCTTGTAGCTCTTGTGTTACGGTGTTCGCTTGGCTTTCTTGGAAGATATTTAGATAATCAGTATAATTTAATACATTTGTATGTGTAAATATAGCTGCACAACTCCTACAATATGCTTTTGCTACAAAGCTGGCAGTTACCAACCCTCTTTCCATTTAAAACTGTGGTTTCTGGAGTTTGCTAACTGCATGAATTTCCATTTGCTGGGGAAATTTGCACTTAAGAAAAGGTGATTTTTTTTTTTCTTACTTCTTCAGGTTGTGAAGTGAAGTTTGAAAGTGTGTCTTGGCTGCACTGTTAGAAAGCACAGCGCCAGTGAGCGTTCCTGGTGGGTTTTCAGCTAAACTCGTGGCTTTGTGAGGGTTTATGTGCAATTTTGAATTTGAGGGGCTATGAATAATAATAGTGGGCTTGAGGCGATGGGGTGTAAACAATGTGAGATCTCCCCACGGGGTTGAAATCAAACTCCTTCAAGTCTTTTGTGAAGTTTTGACATAGCTCAAAAGAAATATTTTCTGAGCAGAGTGTGGGCTGCAATATTGGGAACGGGTTCTTCCAGTGTTAATGAGCAAGCATCCTGCCTCAGAAATTATATCCAAGCATTTTCAGAGCAGGGTATCTTATAAATATATTCTTTATGTTCTGATATGTGAGGTGGGGCACTGGAGGATGCATCTGTTTTCCAGCAGAGATGATCTGAACTACGTGGTTTGAAGAGGAGTCTGAGCTCAAACATAAAGCCTCACTATGAAGTATCCTACAAAGCAAGAAAGCCAGACAATGATTCAGAGATATCTGGGACAAGATGCATGCAAACCACCCCAGATACTAATGACTTCACTGTAGTAGCATGACTATGAGTCAAAGCTTACAAGCATTCTTCAAGTTTCAGACAGGTTTTGCCCCCATAAAGACTACCTGATGTGCAGGCACAGAGTGAAATTTGTCTAGGGCAATTAGCTGAATTCCTACTTGCTATTCTCTGTCCATTACCCAGGCATTTTGGACCAAATGTTTTAAAATATTTTCAATACCCATTTTGAAATTGTCAATATGCAGTTCTTCATCACTGCTTTCGAGTTGGCCTGTTCAGCCTGGAGATGAGTGGGCTTTGGGAAGTCTTTACAGCAGCCTTCCAGTACCTAAAGGGGCCTACAAGAAAGATGGGGACAAACTTTTTATCAGGACCTGTTGCAATAGGACAAGGGATAATTATTTTAAACTAAAAGAGGAGAGATTCAGACTAGATTTAATAAATGAATTGTTTATAATGAGGATGGTGAGACACTGGCACAGGTTGCCCAGGGAGGTGAGAGATGTTCCATCCCTGGAAACATTCAAGGTCAGGTAGGTCAGGTCGGACAGGACTCTGAGCAACATGGTCTAGTTGAAGACATCCTTGCTCATTGCAGGGGGGTTGGGCTCAATGACCTTTCAATGTCCCTTCCTACCCAAACTGTCCCATGAAAACTCTCAAGGCCCTGAAGCTGAGCTATGGCACCAAGTTGATTTGAAGCATCAACTTTGAAAATATAAAAATAGGCTTTTAGCAGCCTGCCTGACAGAGGCAGAGATGTTGTGTGGGCAAACTGTTCCAGAAGATGGCTGTGCAATGGTTATTAAGGGCTGCACTTCCATAATAACAGTGCTGGGAGGTTTCCTTAGTAAAGAATGATAAGCAAGTTTCAACTTCTTCCTCACTGAGACCTGGAGGCAGTACCGTGTTTAGTTAGCTCTGGTGCATTATCCTCTAATAGCTAAGCAATATATTTCACTTGAAGGATGAATAATAGAATGTTTTCTCTCCCTGCACCTCCCCACCACCACTTTACTTTCAGAATAGCATCTTCCATTGTTGGTTGTTGTCATTATAAACTAATTTCCCCAACCACTGCTTTAACAGTCATTTCCTGACTTCTAGGCATTAAGCAAAGATTGCTGCAGCATAATTGGATTAAATTAGAGACTGACTTTGAAGAGCATAATTGATTTGAATTTTATTCTGTTTTCTCTAGCCACTTCTCTCACTAAAAATCACAACGTGGCAAGATCTGTGGGTACAGGCATGGGCTCAAGTCTTCTGCAGGCAAAGTCCTTGTGGATGGGAGCCCTCCCCTTTCTATGTGTGTACCTTCAACCATGCACTATGCACATGGAGGTGACCCCTCTAGGGAGGGATACCCACTGGACTTTATGCCTCTTCCTTTTGCCACCCTTTGCAGGGCTTCTGGTGCCACAGAAATCATTAACTGACCCAGTTCTCAACCATCACCTCAGGGGTTGGGTATTACACATGGTAGTGTTCACAATGGGAGGAAGGCCAGAGAGCTGAAAATAAACATGCTAGTATTTAACTGCTGATAAACACTGCCATGTGTTTATGTGACTTGCAAGCTGTGGGACCTGGGTGACAACTGACCCAAGGCAGCAGCCCACACAGCTCTGACATACGTCGTGCAGCCTGAAGAGTTTTGTTCTCTAGCGCTGTGACATTGGGCATGGGTACTCCTACACCTAGGAGGCTGCCTGCCTGCCTTTCTGTCCCCACAAAGAGCCTGCTTCAGGGATGCCCCGCTAAGGCTTGGCCCTAACATCACAGTGGCATTTCCAGACATTTAGCTGTGTTACTGCAGTACCCAGCACAGGAAATGTTGCACTTTGCCATGATTTTTTTACTGGGTTTTGATGCCCATTGTCTCCCAGACACAGGTGTGGAGCAGGGAATGTATTGCGGACACTGCTGCAGGTGTCTTGTCAGGATGCTGAAGCACACGCTCCCCAGGGATCCCCAAAACAAGCTTCCTGGTTCACTTCCGAAGCTGCCTTTTCCCGTGAACATCTGCTCTTGAGTTTTGTTATGCATCTTCAGAGTTGTTAAAGAGCAAAAAATTTTGGGGTTTTAATGATAACGTAGGCTACAGGCTGAGAGAGCTGGGCTTGTTCAGCCTGGAGAAGAGAAGGCTTCAGGGAGACCTTAGAGCAGCTTCCAGGGACTAAAGGGAGGTTACAAGAAAGCTGGAGAGGATTTTTGACAAGGGCCTGTAGGGACAGGACAAGGGGGAATGGCTTTAAACTGACAGAGGGGAGATTGAGATGGGATCTGAGTTCTTCCCTGTGATGGTGGTGAGGCCCTGGCACAGGTTGCCCAGAGAAGCTGTGGCTGCCCCATCCCTGGCAGTGTTCAAGGTCAGGTTGGACAGAGCTTGGAGCAACCTGGTCTGGTGGAAGGTGTCCCTGCCTGTGGCAGGGGCTTGGAACTGAATGAGCTTTAAGGTCCCTTCCAACCCAAACCAGTCTGAGATTCGATGAAAAATAGTGGAAATACCAGCTGAGCAGCATGGCTGCTGCCCATCCTCCTGCATAGCTCTGTGCTCCTAGTGCCATTTCAGCTCCTCTCAGCTGACTGTAAAGGTTTGCAAAGGTGCTCAGCATGTGCCCTTCCTGCTGTGGGAAGGGGTTATCTGGGACATTCAGGCAGTGGTTGTTACCTCAAACACAGACTGGTCCAGTGCTACTTAGGACATTAGCATGAGACACTCAGGCTCATAAGTATTACCTGACATGACATTCACACATCAATGGACCTTTTGAATTCCCAAGCCCAAGGCTGCCATCTCACTAATTAAAGCAAAGCCAGGATGTCCCTGCCATGTCTTTGGATAGTTAAACACCAGCACTTGCAGTTTGACAAGCTTTGCACCCACCACAAGAAACTGGCAGCTTGCAAAAGATTCTCTCCCACCACTAGTCCTGGTCCTGGCAATATTCACACTGCAGCTCTGAGCACTACTTGTACAACAAAACCCCAGTGGTGGCAAGCATGAGCTGCACCAGAGCCATTACAGTGCTCTGGGATTACCTGTGCCAGCAGACATGTACTCACAAACCTACCCACACACACAGACATCCTCTGCATGCTTGGCTTTCATATTCATGCATGGCAGTGCACTGCTGTGATTGCAGGAAAGGAAAGGAATGGGATACAGCTGCATCACCATTTCCCACCCTAGTGCCAAGAAATAGCAGCGCTAGAAGTGTTGGTACTTAGGGCTTCATGCCCTTGTCTTTCCTACTTATTTGACAAAAGAGAATGATGTTGCCCAACATAAAGCCATAAAATCTGGGCCTCCCAGAAACCTGAAGCCCCATTTCTAAAGACATCATAGACACCAAGGATGGAGACAAGTCATCTCCATCACCCAGCGACGCAAGGCATTCTCTTGAAAAGTCAGCTGTTCTTCAGCTGTCAGCTCCTGCTGCAGTCATCAGCCTCAGGGTGCATGCACCCTGCCTGCCTTTCTGCCTGCAAATGCCATAAGACAGCAAAACACTTTCCCTGGTGTTTTTCCATATCAAACTGCAATTTTCCTTACCACCTGCAATTGCAGGTGGAGTTACTGTCCACATGAGCACTAGCATCCTTGTGGACATGTCCGTAAAAGCATGTTTGCTACATGGCACATAATAGTTTTACCCACTCCTTCTCCTACTCAGTATTCTCTTGTAATAAACTCTTACTGGTTTGTTGAGTTAGTGGAAAGAATCCAAAATAACAACATTAGCCATTTCCTTAATGTTTTGCCTGAATAGGCACCAGGAAATTGGTGTCCAGGAAACTTTTCCTCCTGATACCTAAATGATAGTTTATAGAGGTCTGCCTTGCCAGCTTTTGCTAACCTTGCTGCTTACATTCTTCAAGAATGTCACAGCCACAAGCACTTCAATCTTTTGTGGCTCTTCAGCTCTCAGGCTTTGATAGGAGATGCACCTCTATGGCTGCCTTTAATCACTTGCCTTTTGGGTTTTGCTCCTGGCTTTCCGGCTTCTCCCTGGTAGCATAAAGACAAGAAGAGAAAGGGGGATGTCAGAAGTAATACTGCTGGGCTCACACAGCACACCTACCATAACTTCTCTTCCATGTGGCTTGGCCACATTTGTGCCAGCCATTTGCCAGTGCAGAGTTGGAATGGGGTTGATGCAAATCACTTGAGAAGATGTTTCTCTTTCCCTTGCTGAATAAGTTGATGTTTCAAGCATCCAGCCCAACCTCTGCTGTTGAGTTTTAGCATCTCACTATGAGCAGATCTGCTGCACTGCCTTCCAGGTGGCCCTGCTGACATAGAATCATAGAATCATAGAATAGTTAGGGTTGGAAAAGACCTTAAGATCATCTAGTTCCAACCCCCCCTGCCACGGGCAGGGGCACCCCACACTAAACCGTGTCACCCAAGGCTATGCCCAACCTTGACTTGAACACTGCCAGGGATGGAGCATTCACAACTTCCCTGGGCAGCCCATTCCAGTGCCTCACCACCCTTACACTAAAGAATTTCTTCCTCATATCCAATCTAAACTTCCCCTGTTTAAGTTTGAACCCATAACCCCTTGTCCTCTCACTACAGTCCCTAATGAAGAGTCCCTCCCCAGCATCCCTATAGGCCCCTTCAGGTATGGGAAGGCTGCTATGAGGTCTCCATGCAGCTTTCTCAGACGTCCAAGCCCTGCATTCCATTGGGCCACATCTCAACTGGGCATTACCTCAGCTGGGCACAGGCATCTAACAGTAGGTCAAGTGGCTTGTAGCCATCACAGTGCCTTTCCCAGTGCATGGAAAACTTTATTCCTCTCCCGTGTACTCCCCTTCAGTCTCCACTCTCTTAGTTAGTCATACTCCCCTTTTCACATGCACGCCCTTTCCATGCAGATATTACAATTATGCAGGATGTAACGCATTGGAAGATTTCTTTTCCCTCCTCCACAAATATCTAAACTTATCCCTAACTACCTACCTAATCTGTCTATCAGATCCAAATGTCCCCAACATTTGGGGGTGTTTGGGCTTGGGATTCTGATTCAGGCTTCTCTACAGAAAACATTGAAAGGTCACTGCATTTAACTTCATCCAGCAAATGAAGCTGAAAGCCATTCAGTGCTACTATATGAATGTACTGCCTAAATCCAATATCTACCTGCAAACATTGTGGCTAATTTGGGTCTGAAAGAGTTTTGTGTAAGTATTGTTTTACTTTTAATGTTCTCTTTACTTTTCATCACTTTTTAAATCCCACCAAAAGCAAACTTTCTCACAAATTGATGTCTTGGCATTTTCACTCAATGATTTTGACTCTCTAATGGCAGCAGGGGAATAAGCCAAGTAGATTAAACTGTCCAATCAATTGCCCTCCTGCCTGTATTATGTGGGCTATTTCCCACCGTACATATTCAGCGTTACGCTCTACGATCATTAACACAGTGGGTGCTGTTAGACAATGAAAGCCAGCAGCATGCTAATAAAAGGTTTAATGAATAACATGATATCCTTACCAACAGCTACAGAAAAGTTGGTTGAGGCAAACAGGAACTGTGAGTTGGGGCACATTGTACATGAAATAGAGCTATCTGTGCTAATAAGCGAATATTCCTTTATCACAGGGCTGGTGCTGAAATGCTGGCCTGGAGAGAAAACTGAATTTGAGGAAATATCTACTCGGATCTGAGGTGGACAGAGCAGACATTAACTCCCAGCAACTCGTTTTCTATGCTATGCAGCTAAACTGCTCAGCAGGGCATTAATGCCAAGAAATTTAACAAGCATTTTTCCAGTTTTATCACTGCCAGGTTGCTGAGCCACAGTGTCACTCTTTGGTCCCTAAATTTGCCGTTCAAATCTTACCCACTGTCTTCCTCTGCTTTATGAAACAGGACAAAGTGCTGCCCTTCTTCCAGAAGAGAAGGTCAGCCTTGCAGCTGCCCAGTTAGGGCTTCTCGTTCCAAACTGACATCCTTTCCCACTGATGCTATTGTACTTGCCAGGCTGAGAAATCTTGTGAGCATCTGCGGGCAGTCTGGTTTTGGCACAGCTGGATTTGCCAAACAAACAGGGCCATTCATCCAGCACAGACTCATTGTGTGACCAAGAAACACTTCAACCAAGCAAAGCAAAGCCTGACTTGTGGTGGGATGGAGGTTAATTCATGCCTTAAAGAGTCTCACAGAGAATGAGAAGCACTTAGCCAATCGTGGGCAAGGCAGGGGCATAGAGGCAGCACCAAGCTGGGTTTCCACATCCAGCTGACTTGGTACTGCCTTGTGACTTCATCCCTCTGGCAAGAACTGAGAGGCTGAGGGAGAATGGGGGAACATCAATAACTCTGAGCTGTGCAGCCGAATCTGCCCACTCCTGGGTGTCTTCTCTTGCGCATTTTATCTCAGGTTTGGAATGGGCCAAGTGAAATTTCTTTCATTATGCCTCATGCAAGATCACTGTGCAAACTGACAGGATGTGCTGTTAAGAAAGGGAAGGTTGAAATCCAGTCTGAACTCCTCCTGTCTTAGTTTCACCTATTTACTTATGTTTGCTTTTAATTTGCTAGTTAAGTCCCTTTATCTATATTGTTTATGGTTTTATACATTTCAAGACTGTTCCTTTGTTCCTAGGCTGTGCTTGTCTCTTAATCTAACTAATATGTCTTGAAGTCTTTTCGTTCTTCCTTGCAAATCAGACTTTGGACCTTGATGAATCCGTTTACTGCACTGATCTGAATTCTCTCCCATTCATCAGATCTTCTTTATCTCATAAAGAAATGAACAGGCTATTCAGAGTGTGACTGTGAAAAGATTGTATCTATATATTCCAGCCTCATTGTGTGTTGCTCTGGCTATTTTACCTTGCTATGCTGCATTGCAAGTACAGTCCCCTAAGATTCTTCTTGTGTCATTTCTTTGCAGGTTTATCTGATTGTGCGTGTCTTAGATTGTTCTTTCCCCTCATGAATTATAATAGCTTTTCAGTTTGATTGGGTTTTATTCCATGAATGCTATCTAATTTTCCCACATTCTTTCTGCATTTTTTAATTGGATGAGTTCTTTCCTATATTTTAATGTATTTTTTATATTACTAATTTCCCTCAATTTAATATATCTGTGACTTCCATTAATATCTTCTTTGTCCTCTACTTTAGATAATTAGTAAAAGCATAAAAGAAGAGATGCACTCTATTTAACAGATGTCTCTGCTAATGTCCCTGCTGACCTGTAAGTCATTACTTCAACCATTTGTTTACAATGTTTAATTTTAATGATAAAGGATATTATCATTTTGCCCCAGTACTGAGGCACCCTTTGAGTTACCCAAAGCTGACCACAGCTTCTCCATGACTTTGCGCTGGCTGGATCAACTCTTTTTAAGGGCTGCCCAAGCTTCTGGTTGCAAATCTAATCTTGCCCTGATGTGCTGTTGCTTTGCTCAATATGTTTCTGCTCCAGAGTTAGTGCTGCTCTGACTCCTGGCTGACCCCTTGTTTCTGCTCTGGCTGACAGATGAGCCTTGCTCTCAGCTCCCAGCTCCTACTTGCCTTCCTATAAGTCCTCCACAGCTCCCTAAATCCTCACCCCAGTCACATCTCCACACCCTGCTCTGGCAAGTGCCTCTTCAAAGACAAAGTGCAGCAGGCACGGGGCAGTCCGACACACCAAGATGTCAGTCTGTGCTGGGTCCTGCCTGCAGCTCAATGAACAGCCCAAGTCTGCTCATCCCATCACATTGTACCCTTAGATGACTAAAACATTGCTTTGGAAATGAAATAACACCCTAAGTTGAAGCACTAGCTGGAAAACCAGCCACACTGCACACAGACCTGCTTAAACCTGTGCTGAGCTTCACTCCCAGCTTCTCACAGCTTAATGACTGGTTTAACTGAAAGTCTGTACCTATCTGCCTCTGAGGTGCCATCTCACCCATCTAGAAGCTGCCTTGAGAACGCAAGTGCTCTCCTTCACACAGTTTTTTATGGCTCACATACTCTCCTTTTAGAGAATAATAAAATATTCAAGATACAAGAAAGAAAAGAAATAGCAGTAGAAAGAAAAGACAGCAGTAGCCTGGAGAACATTAAGAAGGGCTACAGAGCCCTGGGAGAGCTGGTTAGGGGCTCTGGAGCTCAGATTGTCTTTTCATCAATTCTCCAGGATACAGGGGAGGACCTTAAAAAGGCAAGGAGGAT
>JANRGW010026334.1:2910-14244 GCA_024733675.1 Psilopsiagon aymara | reverse complement strand
CCTGCCCATGGCAGGGGGGTTGGAACTAGATGACCTTAAGGTCCTTTCCAACCCTAACTATTCTGTGATTCTATGAAATGGAAACACATTCACTAAAACTCCAAGGCCTGGCATGCTTCCTCTTGTATGTTGGCAGGTGACATGTCTCTGCTTACCTCTACCGTGGCAGCTCTCTGGTAGCATGCAGCAGCTTCATCTTTTCTCTTTCAAATCAAAAATCCTTTTCTGGATGCAGGATGCAACTACCAGCTAATATTCACTTGTATGGCGTTCTCTGACAGCTGGCTGCCAGGTTCTACAAAAGCCAAGTCAGAAACGCACAGGACCTCAGCTTGCACTTTAAAATACAGTGGATGCGCAAGTGCGCTGCTGACATGGAGACAGGGAAAGGAGAGTAACAATCACAGAAAGTGATTCAAAAAGAAAATTTTTTAAACACAGTAACTGCATGGCACTGTGTCCCTGTACACACAAAAATTTGCTGGTAGTTCCATCATTCCTGCTTCCCAGAGCTCCTATGTTAACTCTTTAAGACCAGCAGTGAGCATTGCTGGAAGTTAACAGGCAATTTGCTGTACCTGTTGCCCTGGCAGTCCAATAATTACGATGGTGACAACTGAACCAGCAGATCCAGGAGGGTTTCAGAAACAAGCAGAAAAATTGGCTCTCAGCAGGTTTCTGACTCCTATTGTAGAACACCTTTGTTGTCCACAAAAGAGCTCTACAACTAAGCAGTGACCTAATTATTAAATGCTGCTCTTGAGGACCCTGTCTTCTGTTTGCTGTTTAATGTCTTTTTGGTGAATTCTGCCTTTAAAGCATTTTCTTTCCATGTTCTTGAATTTTCTTAAGTTTGTGCTTATGCCAACAGCCTTAGGGCTTTGTCTATACTGAGTCTGGAAATCTTTCTTCCTCCTCTCCCCAAGCCAACCACGTTCAAACACAGCACTTGTGGAGAGGTGCTAATGTGTTTTCCCAGGCCTCTTCAGACATGATTTAAAAGCTGTTAGTTAAAACCATAATGTAAAAAAATGGGTTTGCAAATGCTACATTTTTCTCCCACTTAGTTTTTTTTTTAAGCGGAACTATCTAATTTTCTCTGAGAAACTGAGCCAGAGCTCCTTTTATTTTGTACATATCCTTGGTTATAGCTGAGTTACAATTTAATTGCACAGTTTTTTTCAGTTCCCTACTGTATAAAGGTCTGTCTGTGATGGCCCTTCTTCATACTTTACCTGTATTACCTAATGCCCTCTCCATCTGAGGATCAGTAACGTCAGTAATGACTGGTGGATAATGAAACTGCAAGTAGTTTAGGTTCCATGTGGAAGACAGTGCTTTCCAGGTAAAAATAAAGTATTTTCCTGATTTTTCACTGGCAGTACAAGTTTTTCTGTAATATCCAGCTGTTTGGACATTTCATTCTTTGTTTTTATTAACTCTTTCAAACCACACTTTTTTCAGCCTGTAACTTTAGTTTCCTAATTGACTAATATCTTGATTTTCAGTCTTCTGCAGAAGAATGCTATTTTATGGTCAAGTTTACGATTTTTGGAGTTGAAATATTCTGTTCTGCCTTGCTCCACTAAAAGCTTGGCACCTACTTAACTCCATACTTCCATTCTGCACTTTTACATGTGCCAATTCCCACAGGATTAAGCTCCTCCTCTCATGCACTCTTCAGTCACTGTTAGGCCTAACTCTTGCCAGCTTCCTGATAAATTGTGTTAGGGATCAAGCAAAGTGGCTATGCAATAGCATTTGTTTTGGTGATTTTTATTATTTTCATAGCTGCCTTTAGCCTCTGGACATAGACCGCTGATTCCTTTCATATCCAGCTATCTGATTCAATGTGCTGGTGATTCCCTAGAGTTTTATTATGGCTAATCCGATGGACTGAATACAGTTCAGGCTATGCTGGAGTTTGACACAGTATCTATTAGAGCATAAGTATCTTGTGTCACTGTAAGCAAATAACTTATGATGAAGAAAATAAGACACATTTAGGTGTCTAAATCCTGGTATAAAAACCATCAGCTCTAATCCTTAACCCTCACTGAAACTCTTTCTGCAAGGAGCAGGGCTGTAGATAACTTCCAGGGTCTGTGGTGAAAAGTTAAACTGCAAATGTTGTTCTAACACTTTTTCTGAGACTAGTTTGATTCAGGTTCTTGAATATGCTCAGCCTGGAATAGAATAGGTTGAACTTGCATATTAAACACTTTCTATCACAAAGCGGAATAGTTTGGAGTAAGTGCCATCTGTACAGCCTAGCTTGGGAAGTGGTGAAGAACTATCTTATCTTCTTTCAGTTCCTGCTTCTGTAAACTTGCTGATCAGTTGCCTGACTCAATGTGAATTTCTCAGGGCGACCTTATTAGGCATGTGCTTTCACTGTTGCTTTTCAGGTGGCTACATACCATGCGTGTGAGCACATATTTCTTATTTGGCAGCTAATGGCCCATAATATGTATGCAAGAAAGAGCTACAAAATATTTGCAGATAAAAATCATTTTCTTGCATGCTGTAATAAACTGTGTGGGTTGGCATCACAAATAGCGCAGCACCTTAAATACAAGCTTTTCACACAGGTATCTTTTGCTTGCTAATGGTTGAGACAACGTTATTCTGAGGAAAAAACCATTGGGTTGGTTTGGTTTTGTCAGTAATTTACCAAGTTCATTTGCTTCCTGCATATGAACATGTTCATGCGCTTGGGCAATAGCTGCATTATTATCAATTGAATTTAGTAGGATGGAAAAAGCATTTGAATGGATGTTGCTTGTATGTGTAGAACATGCAATACTTTTGAGCCTTATCATGCTGCATTTTTTTAATTGATATCCCACCTGAATGGTCTCTTTTTCCCACTGACAAGTCAGTCACCATAGTAGTGCAAGGTTAAGTCTGTCCAGTGACAGGGCTCTGGTATATGGTGTTCCTTTGATATAGCAAGGTGGTTTCTCTCAAGAGCTTTGTGTCAGGGAGTAGATTAACAGCTGGCAGACTAACTGTGACACAAATTCTCAGACATACAACTGGGAATCTCAGCCCCAGCTGTGGGAGATCTTTTCCCCCACAATAATGTCACAGGCAGAATGATGTGTAAAGGAACTGAAGGGAGTGATGAGGGGAGGTTGCAACTGGTCATGTGGAGTTGATTAACTTGGTGTTTGAAAGGTATGAAGAGTACAGAGAAATAGGAAAGCTTTAGCAGCAAGGGGAGTAGCACAATGAGAAACACACACGGAACTGGTATAATCCCTAGGTGTAAGCTCAGAAAAACCTATAGACTTCAATAGGATTATTTTTCTCAGAAACAGGAAATTAAATGAGGAATATCATCTTCAGTAACATCATAAATGAATAAAAAAATTAAACATATTTCTCTGAAATAGAAACTATAATTATAATTAACTGCTACTCTTCTTAGAATAAGCCTAGTGAAGACAGGTAAGAGGAAAAATTGTAGCCCTGGAAGGCAGCCTTGTTGAGGTTGTCACCTGATAGTCAACTGAAGGCCAACTTCTGAAGCTACTTCCAGCCCTTTCAAGCAACAAGGTCTGAAACTCGGGTCTTCGTAGAAACTTCCGCAGCACCTCCACCTTCTCTGGCAGCTCCAGGACCCTATGGGAGATAAGATGAGCAAAGAGAATCGTTCTGTCTGTGCTGCACTGGGGTAGATTTCTTTCATAGTAGAACTTAAATGCCTTGTTTTCTCAGTATTTCAGCTCCAAAGTTAGTGGGTTGAAATACAATTGTTTGTTATTAAAAACAAACAAACAAGCAAACAAAAAATACAAACCAAAAACAAACAAAAAAAACCCCAAAGAACAGTTTGCAAAAAGGAAACTGGGGAGAAAAAAAAAAAGGAGATTGATTTAATCCAGCTACAATCTGCTTTTCTTACAGCTTAGGAGCCCCATGGGGAATCAGATAAGGATGTCTGACCAGTACTGTCTTGAGAAAATAACAAAATTATTGTTCGTTCTTCTTTTTTTAATTGTTCCCATTATCCATAAAATGTTACTTTAATACTTTTTGCAGAAAAGCTAATGAAAAATGCACTCAGGGAGTGGTCACAGAAATAACAAATACTTGGATGGTGGGTGAAGAAAGATATCCACTCTCCTTGTCCTTCTGTACTGACTTCCCTAGAAACTTAGAAAATTACTTCAGTACTTCAGATGGCTGCATGTTTATTCTGCACTGGGACAAGACCAACACTCTCTCAAAATCACCAGGAGCAGGAGTTTCACCCCAACGGAGTCTACACCCCACCAACTAGGCACTGATTCTCTGCAGGGCTTTCACCTGAGCAATCTAATCATGTAGTTTCATGTGTAATGTGGGAGTGAAGCCTGCTTAGACTTCCTAGTCAGCATCTTTGTAAACAAGGACATCCTTCTCACGCTCAATTTTCATGTAGTTTTGGCATTGTACTGGGTGTTTAATCAGTTTTAATTTCTGTGGCTTTGAATGGGTGTTCTGCAATGTGTGCTGTAAGGAATCAATAGCACCATTAAGCTAAAATGGTGAAATAAGATTTAATAGCAAATTAATCATAATAAAGACAAGTCTAATGTGTCTGCTGATTCACTCAAAGAACCAACAATTAAAAGAGAAAGTGCAAAGGCTGTTGGTGACATTTAACCTGTCACCTTGGTTTTACTGAAGACAGACAGTTAGAAGAAGATGTCCTGCTATAGGATGACCTTCTTCAGCCAAGCAAACTCCCTTTTTTCACACTGTACCCAGAGCTGTCTCAGTAGGAACTCCTTCAAATGTTTCAGGCATCTCTTGGACTCTAAATGAAATGGACTTTCCCATTAAACAAACAAACAAAACCAACCAACCAACCAAACCTCGCAAGATGTTTGTGAGCAGTTCAGCAAAGATGCCTTCTCAATGTGCACCATCAAAGAAAAAGGCTTATGTGATACATCTTTCTAAAAAGAGACTCAAAAAATGTGGGAAAAAGATTGTTGTATTCTGTTTAAATTAATAAAACAGCATGTCCAAAATACCTGAAAGAGAGCAATGGATAATGAGTGAAATCTGCCTGCAGTAACTGAGGTCAAGACTGCCCCAACACAAAGCACAGTTTGATAGGGCCGCTGTAAATGCTGTTGGTCAAGTCATAACTTACATAAATTAGTCAATTTTGCACCCCCCAGCAGCTTCATCTCCATCACACTATTACATGACAAGAAGCATTTCACAAAGCAGCAGCCTCATCTAGCTCAGGTTAATTACTGGTCAAGAAGGGGCAGCCGGACAGCTTCAAACAGCCTAGGACCTACTTTTTCACAGCTACCTTCCTCTGAAACTCGCAGCACTTCAGAAAATGAGCAGAAGGCATCCAAGATGTCTGCTGCTCCTTGACCAACTGTCCCCTGCCTCTCTTGCTTGCTCATCCTTTTGCTATGGTGCAGTATCCCACTGTGGAAGTGGAGAGGGTTCCTTCACCACAATGAGGCAGAAGGAGCCAAAGGCAAATGGCTGTTTTGCAACACCACTGGTGCTTCTGAGCGATCATCTCAGTCCTATGAATTGTGAAAATCCCTTTTTTTTTTTTTTGCCAAAAAAACCCACTAGCAACTCTGGGCATTCATTATGTGATAATGCAATAACTCAGTTTCCCTGACAATTGTTTGTTTTCAGCAGCTCCTTTGCTATTGAACAGTAAATGGGATAAGCAGTGTAGATAGGACATCAGTCTTGTTCTCATCAAAACTAAACAGTGTGAAAAAAAGCCCCAGTTATCACACAAATCTGCTTAAATAATTCTGCAGGTACCATCACTGAAATTACTCATGTTCTTTACTGCAGTGGCTTTGTTCTGCTTCCTGCGATAGCTCAGCCACAGACATATGCAAAAAAAAACAGAGCACAAAGCCAAGCATCATTCAACTTAACAACTGATGTAACATACATCAGACCTTCTCATACAAGACTTAGCAGCATCCTTTCTTTTTTAAGGACACATTGCTAATGTAAGCCATGCTGGAACTAATGGGGTAGCCGCATTCCCTCCCTCTCCTCCAAACCTCTTTCCTCTGGATATCACCATCTGTACCACCATCCATAAATCCTAGCTCTCCCTTTGTTTTAAATCCATAACTGACAGGGTTCACAGATGACACAATGTGCATCTTGCTGCCCTAGCCTTCCCTTTCTGACAGCCATTCCCACCTCTCTCATGCTATTGCCATGTGCAGGAATAGGCTGATATCCGCGTGAATAACTTACAAACAGCCCACTGGTGTTCAAAAAGCACCTGAGTCCTAAATGTGGCTGTGCCTTAGGTGGACGTTTAAAGTTTGTGTACAACTACTTGGGACCCACTTCTGGCCATGTTTTCCACTCAGTCTTAACTGCTAGGTAATGAGCAAAAGCACACTTGCTGAACATCACAGTTTTCTTTATTTTATACTGCAAGCTGCTGGAACAGTAGGGCCATTGCTTTCTTATGAAGAAAATACCAAACATACCAGCAACATGACATTAATTGCGACATGAGCAAATCATTTATCTGATTCTCTTCTTTGCAGTCATAAGTGCACTCAAAGCCAGAAGCTGATACAGCAATGTACATAGCTAACAAATGCAACACTGAAGTCAAGAGTAGCACATCCCTTCCCAAATCCTGAAATTTGTTTCAAAAGCTCTGCAGTAACTTCAGCATGCACAAAGAAGTTGAAAATGTTATTAGTAATACAAAGTCTTTTTAAAGGCCTGGTTAAATTCATTAAGCCTACTGACCTCTTGCTTAGTGAATTCTACAGGCTGCATGCTCATTACATATAGAAGTCCAGCTTTTCCGATGCTTATTTAGCTTCTTGTTTCTCACAGCAAACAGGCTGAGAGAAGAAGAGCTTCAGGGCCAGTTCTCAATGCAGTCTTTATAATGTGGTTTTCATAACAGTGTGCTGTGCATGTTCTGAAGAAAGTCTCTCTTACTTCTGCATCAAGTGCTGTGACAGTCTGAATGGCGCCACAGGCATCAAGATGAAGAGTGCTTTTCTGCATCTTTTCTTCCATAAAGTGGGAAATACCAACTTCTGCTAACTCAGGGAGCGCCCCAGCCATCCTCTAGCAGGTCTTCAGGACAGTCATCACCCCAGAGTCACAGTGCCCCCAGGCTGGCATCAGACTAGCTCGTCTGTGGAAGCCATGCTCTGCTTGGGTTTGTCTATAGTAGGATTACAGATCACAATAGGACCATGCTTTTGAAAACAGTTTCTTGATTCTCTCCATTTACTGTGCTTGGGTTCACACTGCCCAACACGAGGTTATTCTGCAGGAGCTAAACTGAATGATCTGCTTCAGCTGCTAATGGGCATTGGGTCCCTGGGAGCACATTAAAGCTACTCTGAAATAAAAACTCCTGAAACACGTGGAGTGCAGATGTTGGGCCTCCAGCACCATTTTGGTCCTAATGTAGACACAGCCATCATTCACTGTTTGCACTCTCATCGATTTTGTACCCAAAGTGCCACAATGTGGGCAAAGCAACCTGAGTAATACATAAATTCTACCCAACTGGATGCATGTCTATAGTTACTGTGAAGTTAGTGAGCAGGACTGTAAACTAGCCGCACACTAACTCTTTCAGTAGACCACTCCTAGTGGTAGTTTACTCTTCAAAAAAAAATACTATATTCTCCTTCAATGAAAATTAAAAAGCTACTTTACAGTACATTCAATTTCCTATGCTTATAAGCTTCCAGATGACAGGAATGCTGAATGATTAAATATTAATCTGGATCAACTTTCAGAGAGGTTTTGTTAAACTGTTTCATATTTCTGTGTATTGACATTTAGAATTAAAGGGGAGGTACTTTCTTTTTTTTTTTAAATGAACTGCAATTTACCATGAAAACCTTAGTTCTGAATCAGTCAAGAGAGGAGCTCAGCTTGGTTAAATGATCCATTTAAAAAAATCCCAAACTAGTCAATTTGGATTATTTTTTTTCTTAGAACCACAGTGTGGATGATCACAGAGATCATACTGATACTATTCTTCTCTCATTGTCCTTGATTTCCAGCCAAATGGCTGAGGAAAACCCTGCAGACCGCAAAGCATGTAATGCAGCAAATATAATGCATTTAGGTGTGAGGCTGAATTTACACAATGAATTGTATTTAAGAAGCATTAACCCTTGAGGTTGAAATTTCACCCAAAGCTGAACAGGATCAAGCTTAACATTGTCAGATTCTTTTTCCGTTTGCTTGGCTGCCTGACCATGTCTTCATTCAGTAAGTAGAGTTTCATCTCAGAGCCTTGGGTGCTTGTGTTTGCTTTGAGAGACAAAACCTAATTTCCAAATAGCCTGCAGTTTACGCTCTGTATTTCTTTCCATTTATAGAATGCTTTCTGCCTTAGCATTTTGAGTGGATAAATCCCGACACAACAAAATACCTTTTCAGCCTGAGCATAGCTGCTGGGATTTGTTATGCCTACACGGAGGCAGGCATATGTTGATTTTTACATCCAAACCTTTGTATACAAGCAATTTCTGAATATGTGGTCTACAATCAAGACAGTATTGCTGCCTGAGTGGGAGATACACTGCCAGCCACCTGAGTTCGGCAGCATGGTCAGATCAGAGATAGTTTAAAATGTAGGTTTGCATCTGCTTTGAAAAAAGTAGAGATCTAACTATATATGTTGTTCTCATAAGATTCCTGATTCGATAAATGCTGATAACATGCATACCTGGGTCTCATTTTCAAATCGAAGTGCCAAGTAGCTAACAGTTTCTTGCTTGACAGAGTAACCCCAATGACACCAGATATAAACAAAACAAGAAGACAATAAACACCTTTGTACATAACAAGCTTAATGAGGTTTGTGGTTTAGGGCAGATTTGCATAAACTACCTTAAAATTGAGTTTAGCTTTAATTGGAAGGTGGCCTGTGTGCTGTTGGTTATGATTGTGCTCTTGCAACTGGATACAAGAGATTATAGTGACCCAAATTCATTGCTTTGACTCTCAGCAAAGCTGCAGTAACATAACCTGATGTCTAATAAAAGAGCTGTAACTCATAGCAATATTATTTCCTCACTAAAAGGATACGGAATGTTTACAAGCCATCATCAAAGTAGATCTATGATGTCTTCTGTGACTTTCTTAATATCCTTTGTTTATTTAACTTTTGTGATTTTCCAACCTGGGTCATTTTCCTGAAAAAAAATTGAAAAATTTACTTTAATATAAAAAGTACATCCTGCTTGCAACAGGTACATAATTCATATATACAGTTTGCAGAAAGCCCTAAACTTTCCTTCTTATAAACCAGAATATAAATACAAAGAGAATGTTCTATTTACACAAATATAAATACAAAGAGAATGTCATATATGCACATTACAAGTGTTACAATCGATCATTAATATTTTGCACATGACCATTTTACTTGCAAAGAACTTGAGGGGAAACCTACTGTATTTTCTCCACTGCTGTCACTGATACAAGTGTATTATTCTTCCCCACTGCATTGCTATCTGCACTACCATTTCTCATCTCCGAGAACTTTGTTCGCATCAGCTGTCCCGAATGGAATGAGTTGCAGTCACATAAATAGAAGTTCAGCTTAATTATTTTCTGTTAGAAAAAAAAAAAAAAAGAAAGAAAAAATCACTCTTACCTGAAGTGAGCAATGCTTCATTTCACTTTCTTGTTTTTCCCCCATCCTTTTCCCTCCCTACAGCTACAAAAATAATTATCTCCATGACAGGTACCAAAATTTTGCTATCTGCTTCTCTCCTCCTTCAAAAGCACACTCAGCAATACTTTGTGACAATTGATCAAAAATATTACAATGATAGTTTTCAACACAGTCTTCACAGAAGACGTTCACTTACCTACCTCTGGGATTTCTGTCTGCTATGAGAGCTGAGGAGTGGGAGTCAAGCTTCTAGGGGCTTCCTTTTATTCCTACCACTGATTCTGGGGAGCAAGTTTCTATACCCTTCTCTGCAACCTACACACACCCCAGGTGTCCAAAATTGATGCAGTCCAGCACCTTCCCTCCCTTTTTGTGGTTCCTCTTTTTTACATAGGAATAACACATAAACCTCAGATTCTACCTGATGCCACAGTTTCTGGGCATGTCCTCTGCAAAGGCTTCCAATTTACCAACTAGTCCCTTCCAGATGCATGAAGGCAACTTTTTACATCAGTTTACAGCTAAAACAGCCTGACTGACTGGGACACCAAGGTGAAACTACAAAATTGCGGCTTTAATACAGGTTCTGACTGCCTAGAGCCATGTCCCGTTTCTTTGGCCACCAGTGCAGCAATTTCTGCATTAGACGACACAAATCCTAAATCAAAAACATCACGGCAGTAATAACATCTGAGATGATAAAATAATCCAAAGAAATCAACAAAAAAGCAATGCTAAGAGTCACCTTGTTGTGAGACTAGAGGAAAAGGTTACTTTTTCGTCTTCACAGCTCTGGGATAACAGTCCAGCTTTAATCAGGTTTCAGATAAGAAACCTTTAAGCATTGCATTTAAAGTGCTTTTAAGGTTGTTACTTAAAAAAATAAACAGATTTCAAAAATTTTAAACTCAATGAACAAGTTAAACTCATGTGCAATCCAGCTTCTGTGCTTGCCCAGTCACTGCCATTGCAGCTGCCATCTGTGGAACAGAAGCAATGGCAACACTGGTGGGATGGACCAGGAAGAAATGGGGAAACACACCTGCAAAGCACTTAATTGTACGCCTTTTGACATAATTGGGACTTCATGTACTGATTTCATTTGGAGCTGGACCTGGTCCAACTAGAAGCTAGACTTGTTAAACTTAGTGATCAATGACGCTGTACCTATGCTCCCTTATAAACACAGCTACTTGCAGAAAACCATATAAATGTCTTAATTGCAGGAGGAAGGCTTGACTGTAAATCAAACTCAATTGCAATTACTCCAAGCAAGGCCGGAACAAGAGTGAGAAGGAACAGTAGCTTCCCCACTCTTCTACAGGCATGGGCATGAAACAAAGCTGCCATTTTACCTTCTGTAACCCACTTTTTCCTTTTGGAAAGGAGCCTATAGCTTCACTGCTGCAGCTGTGGGTGCTGTGTGAGGCAGGGAATAGCACACACAAGCTGTCCTACAAGAACCATAGAATCATAGAATAGTTAGGGTTGGAAAGGACTCTAAGATAATACAGTTCCAACCCCTCTGCCATGGGCAGGGACACCTCACACTAAACCATATCACCCAAGGTTATGTCCAACGTGGCCTTGAACACCGCCAGGGATGGAGCATTCACAACTTCCCTGGGCAACCCATTCCAGTGCCTCACCACCCTTAC